>JAUUDW010088701.1:0-15880 GCA_032361385.1 Panulirus guttatus
TTGGTTTCTTCCTTTTCTGTTATTATTCGTTTTCAACACATCTTGATATTTATTTTTCTCACACCAGTTTGTATCACGATTCCCATTAACGCTGTAGAAATAATGTCTGATATAAAAGTGATGAATGCACTGTTCGTAAAGGTGAATTTAACCCAGCTGAAATAACGAATACATCTTCTAATATAAGATTTGGGTGGGTAAAATATGGACACCACTGAGAACATCTTTGTGTAATGAGTTTTCTTTGTTCTCTACCTTAACATCCGTATAACCTTTACTGGGTAAATTAGGTAAGCTTTAGCTGTAAATAATTGATAGTCGATTTCCAGTGCTTTTTCGGGATGGGATCTTTTCGTAGTAGCTTATATTTAGATAATCTCTCTTCTCCGTTTTGCTTCTTTACTTATACCAGAAAATGCTGAGCCTAGGTGTATGTTACTTTTCACGCATCGTGTTCAGTTGTGGCAACAGCATCCAGTCTGTGATGGGTCAAGGAGCCGCCCCTGCCGCAAGCGTCTCGCAAACAAAGTTGTATGGGGCGCGGAACGCTCGTGCGCTCACACCCGCAGCTGTCCCAATATTTTTTATTCTCTCTTGATGGGGTAAAGTTGGAGTCCTGTCTGTCTGACGGCCGGCACGTCACGTAATCATGCATTAAATGGAAAACAGACTTGTTTCAAAGTCGTATCTTCCGCTAGGGTAGTTTACAACCCGAGTCGCGTATACAAGTTCTTTCTTGTACATAATTTTGTTGACAGTGATATTGGCCAGTTTTAGTTTGAGCCCTGGCGGATTTACGTAACGCCTGAGGAAGACCGTGTCTATACCTTACCAGTCGAACGTCAGAAAGATACTGATTTGGACCCCTTGGCGTGTCTGATGATAACACCGGTTCTTCTGAAAGGAAAAAAAAATCTAGTTTAAGAAGTTCTTTGGAGTATAAAGAAAGTTGAGTTTATGGATCACTTGAAAGATCTCTCTTAGATACGCACAAGAAACCTTGGTAATGTTAGGCATAAACTACGTCCAGACTTGTAATTAGCAATTTGTTGAAACATGTAAAGAAGCGTGGCCGGAGTAATGGTAAGGTCTTGGCAGACGACGCCCTTAACCTGCAGATGGGTTTGACGAGCTGGTTTCTCTCCTTATTTGATACTTGAGGAACTCACAGAAGGGTAAGAGATGTAATGTATGAACATTTGAAGCACGTGAAACCATATTAGGCGGCTACAAGGGTAAGGGTGTTGAGGAGATGCTATTGAAAACACAGAAGTTAGACGTGAGTGCTGCTGAGTATGACAAGCGGTGCCACTCTCCTTAGGGCAGGTTTGTAGAAATGATGTATGGGAAGGTAGCAACCATAAAGCTTTTCGTTATGCGAAAAAGAATTAGAATAAGACGCGAGCAATGCCTTTAGCCTCTCGCCTAGTCGGAAGTACATTTAGCAACACCAAAGCCTACCCTTTTATATTACGGAGTTCGTGGAGGTGTGGTAAATACAGCTGCCAACACCAGGCAACCCAGTGATGTACTCAACACCGCATGAAAGGCTCCTTCAGGAAGAAAACATTATATACCAGGCAACCAGAGAGAAAAAGTTAGACCTCGAAGATTGTCGGGAAATAAACTAAGAAATGAATCCTGAACATCGTAGTTGAAGAAAATATTGAGCATCTAGGCCAGAAAGGGAAATGAATTAAGAAATGAACGCATGAACATCATCATACTTTAGAATATCATGAACGGCTGGGCCCCACAGCTCACACGCACACGGTGATGACCCAGATCCTGAGTGTGGAATAAAGAAGTAGGGTGTGAGATTACTCGCCACGGTAAAGTGAAGGCACCAAGTCATGTAATTCTGATTACGGCCGAGCCTAACTTGACAGGTACCACACGAATAATCGCAATGGGGAATCGTATGGCTCACTGCTTGTCGTATGAAGAAATGAAAATAGCTGAGACGAACCTGCCTAATGAAATCTAATAAAAACAATCTGTTATCCCACTGTAGTGCCATCATCCATTGTTCAAGACGACAGAGACGACAGTATCAATGGAGAGATGCCGGATACCAACAATCCACTCATGTGGCAACGTGGACCCATGAAAAAATACCCACCTGATCGGTGCGTCAGAATACTATACGCGGAAGGCGTTCGTAGAAGAGATCCGTAGAACAACGTCCTCTCGTAGATTACAAAGTACTTGGCAGATGTCCGCCCGTTCGGAGCTCCAGTATTGTTGTTTTTCTTCTTGCGATGAAGCCTTGAATTTCGAGGGTGGTGTCGAGCACTTGTGCAAGGCTTCGCTTCGGACACACGTCGTTACGTGTTCCGAATCCATTTTGCATGACGGTGGACAACGACGGACGCCACCTTTCCGCCTCGCTCGTTTCGTGCCCGACTGGAATGCATTCAACTCGCTGCTAGCCGACAGCAGCCCAGCGTCAGCCGCAAGTTGACCGTTTCTACATGAGAGTTAAGTTCTCCAGTGTCCCACTGTCTGTGGAAACAGAATCTTACGTGCAGTGAAATGTACGTGGCGTCACGAGAAGCTGGGAGGCTGCGTCGCGAGAGGAAGAAAGGTGCGTAAGGAGAAGCAGGAAGGTTGCGTCGCAGAAAAGTTGCGTATGAAGCGTAAAGTTTACCGCTCCTATAGTCCCTCTCCTGCTCTCCTCGTCTGTGCCTGGCGTTGTCTGAATTTGTGTCTGTGGCTCTCGTATTTCTGCTAACTCTTTGTGTACTAGTTTGTTTATGTGCATGTGTGTGTTTATGTGTGTGTTTGACCATTCCCCGAGGCTCAGGGATGCACTCGTCCCTGAGGCCCCAGGTGCCCGTGCCCCCCTGCCCCCGTGGGGTTGCCCGCGCTATGGGTGCACGGTGTAGCAGAAGGAAAGCGCTTGGGCGTGTGGGTGCGGCAGGGGAGGCGTGGCACCGCTATTGATCGTCGGGGGGTGTGTGTTAGTAGTACCTCCAGTGCCACGCTAGGCCGCGCCCCCGGGTCGCCGCCGCTGTGACTGTACTGCCTAGCCTGCACAGCAGCCATACCCGTCTGCTGGCTCTGCCGTCCGTGACTCTGTCCACCCAAACGCAGCTCCCTACGATAATAGGTTTCGTTTTCTGTCAGCATTTGCCTATCGGTCTCGGTGTTTCTTGTCGTGGTAACTGGATTCATTTATCTCCTGAATTACATAACTCATTCCTACTGTAACATCATCTGTATTATAATAAAAATAATGATTATTTTTATTATTATTATTATTATTATTATTATATATCGCCTGAAGAGCTCCGCACAGCGTTATTAGGATAGGTTAGGTTTTAGAATGGAATTGCTTGGTTAAGTTAGGGTACAAGCCTAACCTATTGTAGCCTAACTTAAGCCATCTTAATCCAATGTAAGAGCCTAGACAAATGTTGAGGAGTTAGATCTTTAATAATAATAATAATAGTAATAATAATAATAATAATAATAATCCCATTTCAATACATTGGCTATAAATTTTTTTTTTCATCTTTTTGCATATAAATGTCAACGTTTTTTATTTTCTAGAATTTTTTTTATTAAATTTCCTTATTCAGTTTTTATGTGCCTGTCTTTGTGTCACTTCATTTTCTCCTTCCCATATCCTTTTGGGAACGTCATCGTTATGCAGATTTCACTTATTTTAAGTTTCGTAGTGTAGATCGTTGAACCATTCAACACGCGCGTCTTGTCGTCCCCGTGAGAGCCACAGTTTGGGGGGCAAGATTCTTAGTTGAGTCTTGCGGCGTCATTGAAAGTCGAGGTGTTCTCTGGGGGGAAATCATTTTTTCTGGGGTTAGCAGGGTGACAGACTTTAAGGGTTGAGTGTGGGACAGTTTTTAAGTTCAGAATGGAGCGGTCTTTATTACATAGAATCCCACGTCACCTGTGGCTCCCTAGACGGACTAGTCCCGGGTCAGGAACCCCTGATACCACGTCAGTGGCCATCATATGGTATCAAAGAAAAAAAAACTTTTGCAGGATTAGATAACGTGGTTTGTAAAGATGTAGAATTGGCGGACCTTACCGACGTGTCTCGATGGACTGGCCGACCTTGGGGAGGGTCCTGATACACTGGCCGACCTTGGGGAGGGTCCTGATACACTGGCCGACCTTGGGGAGGGTCCTGATACACTGGCTGACCTTGAAGAGGGTCTTGACAGACTGGCTGACCTTAGTTAAGGTCATTATGATATCACTTAGTGAAACGAATGGACTTTTCCTTGATGGATGGGGTAGGACGGGAGGATGGAGTCTCTGTACCGCATTATAAAAGGTTAGGGAGCTGCCGTCTGCCCATCGCCAACACGGCATTTAAAGGTCTTACTTCTGATCCTTATCGTTTATGGCTCTAATTGTTGGTGTAAAGGTGTGTAAAGTCGTATATCTTGATGGAGGTGGGTATTAACCCAGAACAATGGCTGCAGCATATTTCACGATGTCTTGATGATATGTGCTGTGGTGCAGTGTTAATATTTATTCAGAACTGGTAGGCTCAATGACATGTGGATTGTTATTACTAGAATATATGTAATTTTCCGCCAGGAAAACTTCCTCATTGTTAGTTTAGAATCTTCAGGAATTTTAAACTGACGTAATGGGAACTTTTCTATGATTATCTCTGGGTAGCTGCAACTGTTGGATATTCAGAATTTCATTCGTAGTTCCCGTACGAAAATATTTCTAGCCATCACACAAAGAAAATACAGTATGTTGTAAAACTTTAAGCTACAGAGAAAAAATATGTCACTCATATACACAATTCATAGTTGCAGAATGGTAAAGAAGCCGAGGAGAATGATGTTAGGTGGCAGATGTTATTGAAATTAGTTAATCAAAATCTTGTTGAAAAAACCCTAAAGTTCATCCTAGGACAAGAGATGAATTAAATCCCTGCTTCAGAGAAAGAAGCTAATCCTTTGGTCAAAGCACGAATTTAATCCCAGTTACAGTACGAATGTAATCCCCGTTACAAAGCTGGAGACAGATTGTGGTTGAGTGTGTTGGCCGGGTGATGGACGTGGCTCGTAACGGCCCACCAGCCACACACAGTGAGAGGCGGCGGACAGCCGCATCTGTCTGCCCTCGAAATATCCCTCCCGGGGTGGACGGGCTGTATATCTGATCTAGGTAGAATCCGTATTCTATTTACTTTCCAAGGGAGTCAGAGCACCAGGGGCTATCAAAATTCATAATTAGGACACTTATTCACCACCCAGGAAAGCAGCATATTCCGCTTTTATGTAATTCTGAACACTCCCTGTTTTTGGTAGGGAAGTTTTTTGTTGTGAGAATGATGAGGAAAGCACCGCTGTTAAGCAATGAGAATCCTCGTTTGTAAAAGAGAAATGATCGAGCACCTTGTTTGATAACTATTGGTGGCAGTCAGTCTGATTCACGCCATGGTAGCCTTTTTTATGAACATAACCAGAACTCCAGCATTTTCTCCAGGTGACAGAAAACCAGCGCCTCTCCTGTAGAATACATGAGTGCCGTAATGTTATGTTCCTCAGATCACTTATAGCACCCTGCTAAATAATGTATGTGGTCAGCTGGGTTGTAACGAATGCGCGGGCCTGCAGGCTGCCGCCACAAATAGCATGGTTGACCAGCGGCAGACCTTGGTTCCCGACAGGGACGTCATAGTTGGCAGGGCCCTACCAGGTCATAGCTGATGTGCCGGTTAAACAGACCGCAGTCATCTAATTACTAATTTACTGATTCTTTTACACAGCCTCTTGAACTTTTCAGTATCATCTACCTACTTTTCTATAATTTATTTATTTTAATTTTTATTTATTGTTTTTTTTTTCTCTTCTATAACCAACCCTATGTTTGATGTGGTAGTGAGGAATTGCTTGTCTCCATCCCTCAGAGCACCCCTTCACCACACCCCTAGAGCATCCATCACCCCAACCCGGAACACCCCTCACCATAGCCCTAGAGCATCCATCACTCCATCCCAATAGCATTTCTCACCCCACCCTAGAACATCCAACTCTTTGTCTTCTGCATGATCCCCTCCGATCCATCCATTCTCGCTGATGAGGTTTTCTTTGTGTGCTAGAATTCCAAACAAAATCCTGGCTGTTTTCCGCGGTTGTATCTCTGCTCCATTTGAAGTACATTTTTTTTCTGTGTTTAATTCAAGATGCAGTTCATATTGCACAGGAACGCTGCGAATGCGTTAAAATATGATAACCAAAGAGAAGAAATGGTAACTCGCGCTTTAAATAAATATGTGTGCCGCCGAGAACTTTCGTGGCGTGACTCACTCCCCTTAACCATAGTTTCTTGGTGTTGCTGTTGCTAAGCTCCTGCAATTAGCAGCCACCAGAGCGTGGTATTGTTTCTCTAAGGTGAACAGGGGTGTTGCGAGAGAGAAAAGCTGGTTATTTTGGAAAACAAAACAAAACTCTAAACTTAAGCAGTCCCTGTTCAACAGATTATTTTTGAAAAGACTTTTTTTTCAACAAATATTTCATAACTGCACTTCCATCAGCAAAATGAAAAAAAGTTCCTCAGTGACTATAAGGTCAGTTTGCAACCTAGCATTTAAGGTGATGGGTAGACACGATTTGTTTGGAAAACATTGCAGCGGTTAGCCGCACCAACTATCAACCAGCCAGTGTTCTTTAATATAATCACTTGCAAATCATAGTTTAAATGAACTTTGCAGATTGTAAAGTATCTATGCGTTCTTATGCTTTATTCTCACTATACTGACGGTCACGGTCCAGTCAGTAGATGATCTCGTTCCGGTCACGGTGCTATAACATTTCATCTGAAAACAAGCGAAGCAGTCGTTTGAATGATAATTTGTAGAGGCAACATTTTTTAGTAATGAATGTATTAGAGGTACATAATTATTTTTATTACTTTTTGTAGGCAAATTACTCCACCTTGTTTTTCTCTAATGAGATTGATAATATTTTGAAAACAAGCAACTGAATCGTTTGAATCATTTGTAGAGGCTACATTTTTTTATTGTCGATATACTAGAAGTATAAAGCAGACATTCCTTTCTCAAACCCACTTGCATAATTTCCTCTTTGGACCCATGTGTCACAGCACCAAATTCAGCGACGACTGAAGCATCACGTCTGGTGTGAGCAGCGCGCTATAACCAGTTGACGCTGACCATCGGCCCCGACGGCAATTAACTCCCTCAGCAAAGTCCAGCTCCGGTCATTACATCTTTCACCGTATTGTCTCCTGAAATGTGACAGGACCTTGACTTGAATGTAGATCGCTAATGTGGATGTGCCGTAGACATGCATTGAACAATATTTGACTGGATCGTGAATATAGTGTGCCTGGACCGTGACCCGTCACGGTTAGTGTGAATACAGCATCAACCCCAGCAGGAAAGTACACGTACAGTACTTCCCCGACCCCACCCAACTCCTCCGCCACTGTTGGTTCGCTCGGCCGCCTCTGGCATCTTGCCCAATCGCGTCTAGGCTACCAGACGGGAAGGATTACATCGTCTCTTGAAGAATTTGTCTGGGATTTTCCTCTCCCGATAGGGTATATATGAGTGACCCCGGTCGAGGGGGTCAGTCAGTGGTGAGCGTGACGGAGCGGCATTAACTACAACACATTCGTTTTGACAGTAATTTGCTCGCTGTGGACAGCATGCATTAGTGTAAAGAGTGGAAGTGTCCCCAAGTGATATATTGCTGAAAAGTAGTTTGTGCGTACCCTTTTTTTTCCGCCATTCTAGGAAAGCTCAAGGTTATTTTTAGCTTGTAGTGTGTAACTCAACTTGGGATACTGCATCCCACACACTGTATATTCTCGTAACCCCACAGCATAAAGTGAGAAAGAACTCCCGAAGCCATTTTCGTCATACCTGGGACCATTGTTATATTAAAGAAAATTAAACGTTTTACTAAACTTTTAGTTAACAAGCACACAAATGACCATTTGCGGTGGCCTTGTTCACCTGGAACGTGTAACTATGCAAGTAATAAAGATGTTGAAATAGATGAGGAGCAGCAGCAATGTCATTGAAAAAAACTGCATGTGAGGAGAGATTTATGGGGGAACAATTACTAATAATTAGCCACAGACCCTCAAGCCAACTATCCCCAACATGAGCTCGCGTATTGTAAGAAAGGGGAAACAAAGCTTAATAGACTCTTAACCTTTGTATGAACTACATAATTAGGAAAGAAAATCCATTTAAAATGCGAAGAGCATGATCATGAAACTGAATTCGGCGAGGCAGTTCCTGTGTTTCATGAGTATGTTAAAGAACAAACTTTATGACTGCCTGCCGTGCATAGCCACTGAATCCAACTTTCACACGACCAAGAATTTTACAAGCTGACTGAAGCATTGTAATAAGCGCCTCGGTCGTAATTAGAACTCTCTTCGTCAGGGAATTAAGATTTATGATTTGATATAGTCTACGCTTCATCAGTTTGATACGTATAATGCAATTATTATGAGAAATAAAACTGCATGAACCTGTCTCACCAGCTTGACAAAAGTTAAGGATGTGTCCCCTGTGCCAGAATTGTTTAAAGGAAACGGAACTAACAATTCCTCGCGCGAAAAGTTCAAATTACCACAACTTTAGATCTACCGCAAAAGACTTCATGTGCATTTACATTTTTTTAGACGTTTATATTTGATGATATGAAAAGAAGTGGACATTAAAGTAATACGAAGATTTTGCATCTGTATACACGTTCCCTCCACATTCCTCAGTCTTTGTTACGCGTGCTCGTCTCACCCGTTCCTCTACCCAGCTTATTCTTCCCCTTTCCCCTTCCCCCGAGCACGAGGAAGAGGCAGCATAGCAGCGAGTGGCAGGTGTGCGGGTATCGCGGCGAGGGACCCGCTCATTATGCTCCTCTATAATTAACGCTGGTATTTGCACTCCACCCACTACCCCTGGGGAGCAAGTTCGTTATCCTCCCCTCTGAAAAAACGAAGAAAGTTTGACTATCTATTCTCCATTTTTGTATCGCTGACAATATATGCAGAGATGTACCTTTGTCAGTACGTTGATGTCGCGTCCACGTTGACTGTTGGAAAACCCACTGTTTCATATAACAACATTTTTATCGTCCGTTGGGGTGCATGTGTGTTTTTTTTTTTATTTTTTTTCTAGAATTTAAGCATTTGAAATAAAGGATTCTCGACGTCTTTTCCCAAAAGTTACAATTTTTGGATATGATATACAGGTCTACAGTATTATCATATAATTAAAGTGCATTTAGTTATCCTTTAACATGGATTTCGTTTTTCTAATGGAATTTCAAAAAGAATCTTAGCAGATTACTATATTTCACTTGTGTAATAAGATTATAGACCTATGTATGATACATGAAAATTATGTCTGGTGAGGGAAAATTCGGGAATCCTTTGTTGTGCATGATTGTCGCTTCATTTAATGGCTACCAATTGCTAATTGTTCATATGCTAGAAATGCCGTTTGTGTGTTATTTGCAGTCTGGTTGGTTAACAAGGCTTTAGGCCTATCGACTGGTAAAGTCTTTAAGGCCGTTAACGTCGATATGATCACCAAATGTAAATTTTAACGCCTTCTTCAGGTGTTCAAGATAATGCATTTTTGTTCATGCACGCGATCACTACGTGTATAAAGCCCTCATGCAACTAATTTCTTTAATGACCTCAATTTGTATATCTTTACCGATGACCTTGCGTGGACAATCTGCCTGTCACCTTTGGTGGACGACGTTATGAACACGCTCTCAGGGTTAGTTGAAGTGTTGATAGCTCGGTTGTCTCAGTGTAAAGGGATCCGGTTCTCTGTTCAGTGTTTCGTTAACCACAGAATCAGTTTCGACTCAGGAAATCTAGTTCAGCGATTTCTTTTACATTTATATAGTCTTTATTTCGAGCCTTAAGGAACTGTTAAAACCAGCATCATCAGTCCTGGGCCGGACTGTGATTTCCATAGTTTTGATAATGTTCAGTATCGCTACCGCAGTCAGCTTTCATTTATCGCGGCGAATTTTACTGTTAAAGAATCGTCACACGTGATGGAGAGTGTTTGATGTTGCCTGTTAGTGCTAATACTTGGATGATTATGGTCTTAATGATCCAGTCAGTCGATAAACCCAAAGTTCAAATAACTATCCATATCGTAGGATACATGATTGTTTCTGTGCGACTGTTAATGCGTTGTGGAACGCATAAATATATATACCTTGCCGTTAATGATGTACATCATTTTGGTAGCCAGGCTCGGAACATCATTAACCAGACGCGTTTCTCTATAATAAAGACCCTCAGATTAGCATACGTGGGTGGCATTCAAACCGAAATAAC
This sequence comes from Panulirus guttatus, assembly GCA_032361385.1. Lineage (NCBI taxonomy): Eukaryota > Metazoa > Arthropoda > Malacostraca > Decapoda > Palinuridae > Panulirus > Panulirus guttatus. The sequence goes on from JAUUDW010088701.1 coordinate 10,336, forward strand.
TGAAAGATTGTTATCGCTGTTAATGACGGAAAACACATTGCAATAGGAGTTAAAAGGCTCACATTCAACACCATGCTCATGACAGGAGTAACATATGGTGCTGAAACGTGAGCAGTTAACGCGATCGATGTAATTAGAATGTTAGTGGCAGAAATGAAGCCAGTGTGAATCGTCGTGGGTCAGTCTAAAAACAAAACTAGATAGAACACGAAATGGAGAAAATAGGTAGATCTTTTAAATTCAGTGTAACTGACGACAAGGCAGACCTAGTGAGAGGTGGAGACATGACATCCAGGAAATCCTAAGGATGGGAATACAGAATTACGACGTTCGAAAGACCACGAGAGGATATCTGCAGACTGACAATTGCCAGAAGGAGAGGAAGATGTACTGCATATATGTAGTCCCATAGTCTTGGTAAAAAATGTTTCGCGGTTATTTGAAATGGGACAGAGGGGGAGGGGGGTCTAAAAGTAATATATGCAAATTTCTTTCATCATGCTGCCACGTTTTGGAGCTTTTGCAAGATAAAGTGGAATGGCGGCACAGATCCCTTCCCAATGGGGAGGAAGTATGTAGATAACACTTCCCTCACGTAAAAATCCCATTCTTGCAAGTCGAGTCGGGCACCTCGCTGTAGACAGCTCTCTGACTGTACCCATGCGTCTTACTGTACGAGAGTGTCTCTTATTTTTTTTTGTCAAAGTACCTTCCTGTAGCTAGGCAAGGCGACTTCCCAGTACCCGGGTCCTCTCCCTAACCCGGCAACGGTACTGAAGCCGGGCGCGCCTTACTCTGGCTACTTTAAGATCCAGTCATGTCCCCGCAAGGAAAGATATTTTCCACGAACGAAGAAAAGAAGGCTGGGGTGTGAGGGGTGGTAGGGAGGGGAGAAGGAGCAAAGATTAGGGATGGTGTATGGGATGGGGTGGGGTGGGGGGGGATGATACCACCCTATTTACCTCTTGTAGACGTTACACAATGCCGAGAATTTTCTTGGAAATCTTCATCTTTTTTTTTCTTTTAGGACAAAGTGGTTATTGTTCTGTAAAAGGCCTTAACGATTTTCTTCCATAGACGTTGAAGTGTAGCAGGTTAGGGTGGGTAGGTAAGGCTGAGGGCAAAGCATCCGGATGGCGCTGTCCGTCCCTTTCATCGAGTGGCGCCGCGTAAAACGCACGGGACAACATTCATCCCGATTTCTACACGTTCCCTCCTCGTGTGGTCCTCGTCTCTATAAAGCAGTCTCTTCCCTACGTGGCCTTGTTTTCTGTGTAGACTTCCTCCACATGTGCGACGACTACTCCCCATATGTTCCCTTCATTTATGCTTCACCTTCCAGTCCCCTTCGCCGTGTGGGACGCCTTTCTTCCCTTTGTACACTTCTTCCCTCGTTCCACTTCTTTCTGTTAACTACTTTATCCCTTTGAACATTCCTTTACACCCTTATTCCCTCTTTGTGCACTTTCTTCTCTGTGCACACGTGAGTTTACTTGTTTTTTTTTTCAATGCATTTTCTTATCTCTTATCTACAGGAGATAAGCGTTTGAATTAATGAGGTAAAATGAGAGAGGAGAGAGAGCCAGGCCTGCAGTTCGGGAGCCAGTGATGGCCGCCTTGGGAACTGCCACGTCCTCTCTCAAACCCATTAAACAGCGCGATACGATCGTGAGCACGACCGGAAGGACTGGTGCACATGTACACAACCTGGTGGGACGACGGTGGGGCAGAATCGCCGGAGAACACAAGCAACAGACATGAGCAACACAAGCATGTAACACACGGGGGAGGGGGGGGGGGTTCCTCACTGCCTCACACTAATACTTGTCTCAAGTTTTCGTTTTTCCCAACAGGACTAATTATCCACTCCGTTTATCATGCAACATCTCCTCCTCTCCCCCTCCCAGATGACAGCCTCATCTCCCCTCCTCCCCGTCCATCCCTTGGAAATAACTGGACAGAGTCTTCCTCCTGCCTCTGGACCCGCCCGAGGAGTCCTCCACGCCAACCCCTTGATGTGACGTGACGTGAGACGGACACAGTCTATTGTGTGGCAAATGGCTGCTTCATAATGCCGTAGTTACACAACCTGGAATATTTACACTTCCCTTCAGCCCCTCCAGGGGGTCTCTTCTGTCTTCTACAGGGCTCCCGCAGCGCTGCCTGCCACGTCCACCGGGCGGGACCATAGATTATGAAGTGCAGTAATGTTTGTGTGTGTGTATGTGGAGAGAGAGTGCAAGTGCAGAGGAATAGAGATGTAAGCGTTCCTCGTCCTCCTCACTATGGTAGCTGCATCTTGGGCAATGAAGGAGGGTCTTGAGATACGTTGAGTCGGTGTTCGAAGTGTTTTATTAAGGGTACGTCCGGATGGTGAACGAGAAGAGAGCGTAACTCTCGTATGTCTGGGGACTTTGGTTTTAGACGAGTGTAATATGTCCGGTGGGGTGGCATTTAAGACTAAAGCTGGGGGGGCGATTGTTTAGTGCCTGTTCGTCGTGGCATTTCTGTGTGTTTTGTGATGTGACACTTTGTTTTTATCGGAGGTTAAAGATTAGTTATGGAGTAGTTTGTATGAGAGGGATCTGGTACTGTCGTGGACAAAAAGAGTCTACATCAAGGCTAGGCCTTAATTTGAAACATAAAGAATTTAAGGAAAGGGGAGGGGGGGAGAAGTGACATGGAAAAATAGTTGGGAATTTTGGAGGAAGTGAAAAACCTGTCTTTTAAAAAGTGCCAGGTCGTAGTTATTGGGAAAGACGTGAGAGGGTAGTGTATGGGAAAGAAAAGCTGACATAGTTGTCTCAGAAAAACAAAATTTTTTTTTTGGCACAGGTTCAATATCTAAAGTTATTTAGTACAGGAAGAAAAGAGGTGAAAGAATTAATTGCCGCAGATTAGAATTCTATTTGGAAAATATGATTACGTTTCGCAAAATATATGTTGACATAAGTGGCGCGTAGAAGAGAAAGTTGCCAAGCATTGCCTGTTTTTCTTTCTTTTTTTTTTTTAGTTTTTCTCTCGATGTTGTCCTTTAAAATTTTCCGCCTCTGGGTAAGCCAAACCGACTGCGCCGGCAAGAGACTTAATTAAAACTTGGTGATAATTACAGGGCACCTTGCCCAGTAATTATGTTTAGATTAGAAGTATTAATGAACAGGTATATTTTCTATAAACACATAAAATAACGTAAGGAAAGATTTTTCTTTTTTCCTTTTTTTTACAAAACTGTGATGATATAATTGTCAGGGGTTCAGTCTCTCTCTCTCTCTCTCTCTCTCTCTCTCTCTCTCTCTCTCTCTTTCCTGAATTTAAAGTTGTTCGCCGCATTTCAGCAAGTTTCTATCCTGCCCCCAGCAGGTGTGAGCGCTAGAGTCCAGCATGGCGACGAACGCCTCCCTGGACCTGGACATTCAGGACGGTGCGGGGGACTCCTACATCATCAACAATAACTCCTACGTCAGCGCCAAAGAGGTCTATGGTGGCTACAGGTACGTCTCATACACAGATTCTCACAGGGGGGGGAAAGTTTAGAACTTGCTCCACACAAGACACCACCACCACAGTGCATATTCTCAATAAAACGATATAAATGCATTGATTGCATCCGGGTGATCACTTGAGAGGGACTTGGTGAAGGTTAACGGCTTCTAGAGTTAGGAAGGAATGCGACAGGCCAAAAGGTATCGGGGGGCATCTTAGGTGCCCCCCTAAGTATGTGGGCTTCTCACTCATTGCCTTTCCCCAATGAAATCAAGTTAAACAATCCGGTAAGATAGTCAAAAAATGAAGGTTGACAAGAGAGCAAAAAAGGAAAAAATATTTATATAAAGTCATGGTTCTGGACAAATGCTAAGAGCTGTATACAAAAAAAAAATAAAGGTAATTGCATAATGTAAAAAAATTCTAGCTATATCACGCAGTGTCAGCGAATAAATTGGAGAAAACGTACTTAATAATAGTTAAAATTAGACCTAACCTAACCTAATTCAACATAACATAATCCAACCCAACCTAGCCTAACCTGACCTAACCTCGCTTAACCTAACTTAACTCATTGTTCCGCCGTGACATCGTGTGTCTAGGTGCGCGGACCGTGGGTTGCTTCTTCCCATCATCTCCGAGTACACGTGGCCCGAGGAGGTGCGGGCACTGTTGTACCTGGTGGGGCTCCTGTACTGCTTCCTGGGCGTGGCCATCATCGCCGACATCTTCATGGGCTCCATCGAGAAGATCACCAGCAAGACCCGCAAGGTGAGGGAGGACAATGGGGAGTGTGATGCCAAGCTCATCAGATTTTAAGGGAGAAAAATAAAGGCGGAATTATTACTAGGAAGGAGGACCTGGCGAAAACAAAAAGGGAGTGATTATATAAAGAGAGAGAGATAAAATGAAAAATGAAAGATTGAAATACGTATCTGAGAGGGAGGGAGTTTAGGGTAGTCTTGGTAACTTGGAACAGAACTAGCTGTAGTGGCATTAGAAAATATAAGTATGTAGGTTAGAATAGGATGGATAAGAAAAGGTGTAGCGGTGATATAGCACAGGGAACAGATAAAGGATGATGGTAATGAAAAGATCAAAGAATTTGATGCACCACCTTAGAAGCATTGATTACCTAACGAATTCATTAGAGAAAGACTTCAACTGAAGCACTGAAATAACTTACGATCCCTTCTCCCTAGTTTTCCTCCCGCCCGTTCGACCGATTCATCCCTCCCTTCCTCATAACCCTCCCCCCAGGTGTATTTGCCTTCCGAGAAAGAGGACGAACCGGAATTCTTCGAGGTGAGGATCTGGAGCGACGCCGTGGCCAACCTGACCCTGATGGCCCTCGGGTCCTCGGCTCCCGAGATCCTGCTCTCCATCATCGAAGTCATCGGCAACGGCTTCGACTCGGGCGAGCTCGGGCCCGGCACCATCGTCGGCTCGGCCGCCTTCAACCTCTTCGTCATCAGCGCCGTCTGCGTCATCGCGATACCTGCGGGGGAGACGAGGAGGATCAAGGATATCAAGGTAGGATTTCCAAGGGCGTTAGGAAGGGTTCAGATTCGGATGATATTGAATGACAAAGCAAGGTGTTGTTACTAAGGTGTCAGATGCTATGGTAAGATGTTTGACACTGAAGTTGCTAAGGTGTCACACACCACAGCAGGATGTTAGGTGTTGAATTAAGGTGTTGGATACTGAAGTACAGTTATGTGTTAGGTCTACAGTATGGCGTGAGATATTAATCAAGGTATTATAGATTGAAGTCAGGTGCCAGATGCTACAGAAAGGTGGTGTCACTTTAGTCTCAGCACTGTCTATCCTTCTCACTAGTTTATTTTCCCCTCTAACTTCTATCTCAGTTTCCCTTTCTTGGTCCCCCCCCCCTTTTTTCTTTTCTTCCATTTCGTGCCTTACAAGTCTCCAGTAGAGCGAATGTCGGAGGCCACAGGTGATCCAGTTACTGGAACAAGCTGCTGCTGAAACTCTCTTAGGTCATGTGCTTCAAGTCCCCCTGGGCTCGGTAGCTTCTGTGAAACTCTTCAGATCTTGCTGG
>JAUUDW010088811.1:1402-15876 GCA_032361385.1 Panulirus guttatus
TAGAGGAGAAAGAGTTCAATCTCAAAAATAGGTTAAGGGTCATCGAGGAAGACTACTAGCTTCATCTTCACGACCCTCAAGACCCTCAAGAGGATGAAATCGCGCATGCTCAAGTTACGAAATCAACGGGGGATGGACTTCGTGAGAAGAGGAGTGGACTACCTGGAGAACGAAACTAAACTGCATAAAAGAACAATCAGAAGACAAATTGGTGTGCGTGTTGGCGGAGCAGAGACTCCCCACGCACCCAGCGCTGTTTTGTCTGCTTACCGCTTGCTCACAATAAAACTTGATATTGTCACCCTTAATAATGTGTCTCGGATTATCTTCAGTATTGTTCTCAGTATGTAGTATAGCAGTGTTCTCTTAAGCACTCTCTCAGCACTTCTGTATCACCCTACACACTGTGTTACCCTAAGCGTGGTTCAAGGCATATTTTCAGCACACACTGGCGTCACACTACGCACTATGCCAGTGTCAGCACATCCTGAACATCATCCTGCACACTGGGCCACCCTCATCCCACCCTAGCGCTGCCTAGGAAGAGGTCACCAGCAACATACTAAGCCACCCGTAGCACACCCTGATCATCACGCTGCACACTTCGTCACCCTCAGTACGCTGTAAGCGTCACCCCTCACACACTGGTCCTGAGCGTCACCCTCAGCACACCCTGGCGTCACAGCTACACGCTACGTCACCCAACACATTGTGGTCCTGAGCGTCACCCTCAGCACACCCTGGAGTCACAGCTACACACTACGTCACCCAACACACACTGTGGACGTGAGCGTCACCCTCAGCACACCCTGGCGTCACCCTATACACTGGCATAAGACAACGCATCCTGCTGCACCTCAACTCTCCCTTCCCTTCCACAGCCATAACCTCTTCTTTTATCTTACCCACCCAAAGCCTCACTCCTCCTCTCACCACCACCTCCTCTCACCCCTTACCTTGGCCATATTACTCTCACCCCATACCCTGGCAACACTGTTCTCATTCCCTTACATTGAGGACGGTCCTGCTAACCCCTAACCTTGGCAACACTGCGCTCATTCCCTCTTTCTGGCAACACTACTCCCATCCCCATACATTGGCAGTACTGCTCTCACCCCCTAACCCTGACAACACTACTCTCACCCCCTTGTCTTGACAACACTACTCTACCCTCTTACCCTGACAACACTACTCTCACCCCTTGGCTCAGTAGCAGTGCCTCTACTCTTACTTTGGCGATGCTCTTCTGACTCTTGGCCCTTACCCTTACATTGGCGATACTGCTCATACTCTCCTCCCCTTATCTTGGCAACAATGCAGCTCACCCCTTACCTTGGTGATGCTGATCCCACCCCTTTACAATACGCTTCACATGCTTCACCCCTTCTTACGCTCAATGAGAAGAATGGAACTTTAGAATAAACTAGAGTTTGCAATCAATGGGTTTTTGGGATTACAGAGGATTTACCATTAATGGGAGTTTTAAATCTGTACGTCATGTGATGGATAAAAATCAAGGGTGATATGAGATATACATTAGTATGGATTTAATCTACGTAAGTATCTTTATTTCATGGGATTTATTTTTAAGGTAAACTGATATTGAAGATTAGTAGAAATAGGAATCAAATAGGATGTAAGTTATCCAGACATTTTGGGATTTACTAGGATTAAGAGTATTATTGATTTAAGGTTCATGATGGTTCAAATTAGATAGGATTTAAGACTCTTAGGATTTTGAACTCATGAGGATTCATAATTGATGAAAATTAGGGGTTATCAGGATACTGATTTAAAAAGATTGTATATCAACAAAAACATTATCTTTGAGGAAAATTTTTTAATATATTTGAAAAAAATAGAATTTACAGTAAAAAGAATGGCTATGAAGTTAATTGAAAATTATTGATCTTGAATTAACAGAGTTAACAGAGCTTTGCAGGTGTTTTGGCATGAGATTCTTTAACAATGTAAGAATCAGAATTATGTGTAAAATATCATATATCAGATATTCTTTTTTTTGCCGTTGTACGTAAAGTTAACAATTTAGAACTAAAGACAAATTCAGGTGACTGATGGTTTAGGTTCAGTAAAATGGGAAATAAATGAATAACAAAGTGGACTTTTTATTCTCGAAGATTTCTGATCAACAGAGACAGAGACTGAAAGTTAAAAAAGCTTTTAGATTTTTTTATCATCAAAATATAGAAATGAGTTTTGAATGAACTGGAATTATAAGTTTATAAGTATTTGGCTATTTTTGACTTTTAGGATTAATATGGATAGGCAGTTTGAAAAGCAAAGGACTTATTGACTACCAATTCATGTTACCTTTATCAGAACGACGTTTCTATCCTTCATATATAATCTTATATCAATAACCTTGTGACAGAATGAATAGATAGTTTTAGTCAGGAATTCTTTATTAACTCTATCATGTGTCTATTCATGCATTTCTTTAGGTTCTCTGTATAAGACACCATCATGAGCACTAGTCCAAACCTCATGATAGAGTTAATTTGAACATCCCTCTCCCACATTACGCCAGGTTCCCATATATCGACCAACCCCAAAGGGGAGAGTGAACACCTGTGCTGTCTGTGAGCCAGCAGCTTCCCGGACCAAAACTTAAACCTAGTCCCGCAGATTCATAGCTAGCAACCCTGACTATGGTAGCAAGAAGGCTCAGGAATGTCTGGTGGTGTTTGTCTGTCTTTCTGTGTGTCTGTGCATACACACGATTGTTCTATACAATCCAGTGTTGACAAGGTTAGAGGCGGGAATACCACATCGCATGTCTGTACACCCATTGTGTTCTTAACGCTAAAAGCTCGTGGGTTCGAATCCTCTTAGGGTTGGTCAATAAAAAGAAGGAAGCTGAATGAGTCCCGATACGTCCCTCTAATTCCACGGTTCTTACTCCACAAATGCTATGTTTCTGAGGTCGAAAGGTCAAAAGGCAAAGACGCGTGAGAACCACCTTACGACAAGTCTGAAGAGGACTAGTTATCTTAGTCGACCACAATCAAGCTAACTTTCTCTCTTTCTTGTTCTGTTTCCTTTGAGCTATCTCATTCGCGGTGGCTTTGTATATATTTTTTTCTTTTCCTCATCACCACTGCACTGAATTATGGTTATACTGTTGCCTCACATTCACAACCATCACCATTAGTCCACAATCACTGCCAATATTCCTTTTAACCTAACTTTCACCATAATGATCAGCGCATGACGTAATGAATGGTCGTGATTAGAACCACAGACTGGCTGATCTTTGGTAGCTTCTCTGATCAAATGACGATCACTGAATCAGTGAACTGGCTCGATGTTGAGCCAAAGGACTGGATTGATCCTGAACCCATGGATTGGTTCGAACCTGATCCTACGATCAGACTCAATAATGAACCCCTAAATTGGCTCAGTAATGAACCCATGAACAAGCCTTAAGATAAATCCATGAATTACTCAGACTCTGTATCCATGAACCGCTTTGACTTTGAATTCATGAACTTACTTTTTTCTGAACCTATCAACCAGGTTTATCTAGAACCCCATGAACTGAATGAACCCACGAACCGCCTCTACCCTAATAAAAGACAATTTTGTCGCGAATCTTTTAGGTTTTGGAGTTGCCGCGTAGCCTTTTGTTCCTGGCTAATTTGGTCTTGCGGTTGGACAAGGAAGTATTGTTTTTGTTTTGTTCAGAAAGCAAAGACAGGAGACAGTCAGTCGGTCATGAAGTCAAAGGCAAATACAGATTTTCTTTATCTTTTATTTCCTAAAGAAACGATGTTTTTCCTCCCCTAAAGAAACGACGCGACTAAAGATCATTTCACTAAAGGAATAAACAACTTGCGCAATTACTTTCCGCTGGGATGTGAGGTGGGTCCCTTCTCTCCCTCACTCTCCCCTCTCCCTCCCTGACTCTCCCCTCTCTCCCTCTTGTCGGGAGCTCCCCTAGCTGTTCGCACCGTCACTCAGTGCATCAGAAAGAGCTTAGCAGTTTAGTAATTAAACCAACATCTTCCATGCTGGCTGTTCTGGACCCCGCGTATCACCGCCTGCAGTTGATCAGTCCCCCCCCAACCCATCCCTCCCCCCTCAGCGGGAGGGAGCAGTGCATGGCTCCCGCCTCGCACGGCGTCATCAGCCAAGTGTGTCTGCCTGTGTTGCTCAGGGACTCAAACTGGAGTCCCTCCGGACGGGAGAGTGTATGGGAAATGGGGTGTGTGTGTGGGAGGGAGGGTGTATTGTTCTCGCGAGGCCTGTGGCACAGGTGTACAAGTGTGGCCCTGCGGACGAAAGAGTGTATGGGAAATGGAGTGTGCATAGGGAGTGTATAATTTCCACAAAGTCCACCGCAAAGGCGTGGGCATGAGACTCCCATGTGAGGGTGTGGGAGTGTGGTTGTCGCAGAGTCTGTCGGTGAGGTGTGGATGCGAATGTCAACCTGCTGAAGTTCATCATGCAGGTGTCTACAGTCATCATGTAGGTGTGAACAGCCTCACTCATCGTGTGGATGTGTATAGCTACATTCACCAACGCAATCATGAAAACGTATGACTGTATGTATGCTGCCTTATTTAGGTACATAATACTCGAGTCTTTCTGGTATATCGTACAGGAGTGTATGAGTGAGTTGGTATATACTTTTGGTATATGCTGTCGTGCAGTAATGTTCGAATATGACTGGAAAATATGTGTGTATTTTGAAACACTCATCGGGAGGTTGAGATGCAAAATTTTCTGCTATTTAATGGTGGCTAAGGCGTGTTTATGTGTGTCTATGTGTGTGTGTGTGTGTGTCTATGTGTATTTGTATGTGTGTGTGTGTGTGTGTGTGTGTGTGTGTGTGTGTGTGTGTGTGGTGTATAAATGTCTGCGCATGTGTCTGCTTGTCTGTATTTGCTTATATTCACAACTTCCTTGTTTAGCTTATTCTTGCCGTCGAACATCTTTACACTAATTCAGTACTTCTTTATATCCTTTGTAGCAAGCTTTTGTCATGGCCTGTGTTTACTATGGCATTGCCCATCGCTATCAACATCATCCAAATGATTTCGAAACTTGAAGTTAGTAAACAGGTCACACCCCCCCCCCCTATCTCTCTCTCTCTCTCTTTCTCGCTATCTCTTCTCTCCTACACAGTGGACAAATCTGTATCCCTCAGCCTCTCATTGTGGCTCAATTCGCTTGATTCAAGGACCATCTTATTTGCTCTTCCCTGGCCCCTCTCAATTAGATCTTTGTGTGTCTGTGTGTCTGTGTCGGCATGCGTGAGTTTACTCGTCTGTATGTGAGCGTGGGGTTGTTGGTGAGGATTTCGGCGTGCAGGTGTATGCATGAATGTACGTGCATGTACGTGAATGTATATGTGTGTGAAGTTATGCGTGTGAGTTCGTGCGTATGCGTGCATGTGATTATGTTTATGTCCGTATGTATGTGTGTATAAATGCTTAAGTGTTTGTGTATGCGTATGTTTGCATTGATAAATATACATTATCTGTGTAGCTACTTGAGAATACATTTGCGTATAGGAGTTCGTGTGTGTTTGTTTCATTGCGTGTGTATTTGTGTGTGTGTGTGTGTATATTTGTATGGATGTTGTGTGTTTATGTACACGCCTATGGCTGATTGAGCACATGTAATTAGGTGCGTATGTGTATATGTGCATACATCTATGCATGTATTTTCTAGTCCATATGTGAATGTGGTGTTTTCTACGTATGTGTAGTGGTGCCTGTCTTCGTGTGCGTGTGTGTGCATGTGTGTGTGTGTGTGTGTGTGTGTGTGTGTGTGTGTGTGAGATAGTAAGAACCACAGAACAGTGAGCTGACCCGTCGTCTGTCACAACCCGCCTTACATATTCGTACAAAGAAACTGAGCGACGGACGCGCATTAGGTATTCGAACCTGTGTACTCGCGTTACTTTCAAGAGCTTTCTGCCAGTGAGAGGAAGGTCAGGTGTCTGTGCAACACAGACATAGCGTGTTGGCAGGAAAAAAAAAAGTGAGTATGGATAATCTATTCTTGACTTTATTCCCGTTGGCAAGAGATTTTGTTTTTAACAATATCTGTGTTTATTGTTTTTCTGTTTCTATATCACCTGATTATTGTTAATTAGCTGATACGGCAAAAATAGTTTTACTTCATAAAGCCATGACTGAAAATTAAATAACCTCAAAATTTTATGAAAATGTAACATTGCGATTTTCAAAAAGAGGACTTGAAATTTCCTTGTTGCACAGTGACCGGAAATACCCCTTACATCTTGGACTGTGACACATCGCGAAAACATAAGAAAAAGGCGCTGGCCGGAGGCTTGGCGGTGCGGCCCCGCCCGCCCGGCGAGATCCCGCCAGAAATATAGCCATTTCCCGCTCAAGGTTTCTTTAGCAATTTCATTCTTATATATTTAGTCATCAAGTCTATCACTATGTATTCAAATAATTATTTCCTTTCTTATCTTCATATTTATCTTAAATCTGGTTGAATATCTCACAGAGATGTTGGTAAATCACTCATAACTCTTATGCCATTTAATTTACGCAAATATGGCATTATAAGTAAGAGCTTTAGATTTAAATAACGATTAAGAATTAGCCGTGTAATTAATAAAAATGTAATTTTATAGTTTAAAGATTTCTTAGTATATATCTTATAGATCTAAGGGCACTTAAAGGACATAAATGTGGCCCATTTGATTAGCAATATGTGATTTAATTACTCATTGTTTTTTTCTGTTGTTTATATAATTCTTTGAAGATATGATCTCTTCCAAATAACCGTTGGGTAAGCAGTAAGCAGGATTTTGAATGTAGAGCTACTCTGTCTTCTTGTTTATTCTTTATTTTGAATTTGACATTCAAAAGACGACTCCTGAACCCTTTGAGCACTTTGGAACGACCTTTGGGCACGACGGTACGACCCTTCGGCATAATGACCAGACCATTTCATGCCATGAGCCGTGTTGTCGTGGTCATGAGTCGTGTCCTCTAAGGATCATAAGACTCAGCAAAAAACTGATTGTCGGCAACATAACTCAAAAGTAAATGGTTTGATATACATTTAGGATTTATGGCCATTCTTTACAACTTTAGATCAGCGATCAATTGTCTTCTATATACTAACCTCCGTTATAAAGCCATTCAACCAAATGTTGTATGCCAGTCCTACTCTTAGTCGTATAGCATCCATAGCAGTGATAGCAGGAAGACAGTCATAGCAATGACACTTTTGACTTCAACCTTCTTGCTTTTAACTTTACATTAAGAGTTTCACTCATCTACAGATCATACGCAATTCATGTTTCGCTTGAATATGTAATTTACTGTTCTTGATTTTTCCTAACTCTTGCCTTTGTCTTACGATTAAAAAAAAACTCAAATGCACTTTAAAAACCATGAATAAAAACCTTTTCGAACCCAAAAGAGTGACCAATTGATTAAGAGTAACATATCTATTTCAGGTTCATCAACCATGGAAGCCAGTTCTTCAGATGCGTTACACATTTATTGAGGACATACGTAAGTTTTTAAATTCCTGCTACTTACTGTAAAGAATGCTTATTTAACCATTTATATTTCATTGATACTTTTCACTAGTTTAGCAACACTGCACGTTAACATTCAGTATTATGAACCTTTAATGCTAGCGACACTATAACATATATTCCAGCAAATTTGTCATGTGAGTCATTAGAGTATTCAAAACCAAGTTTTATGGTATTTAAGTCCTTGCAGTTTAGGTCTAAAACATAACTTCCTAGAAATACTTTGGACAGGGTGCTGTAATCAGTTCCCTTTGTAACTTTCATTGTATCGAAAATGAAAATTCTGATCATTGTTCATTTGTTTTCAAGATTTCTCAGAGATATAAAGGCTTTACTCTTTTCATCACAAAACAAATTTATTTGCAATATAGTAATAATATCTTATCAGCAAATGGCACTTAGCTGCTGAATAAAATTCTTTTTTTATTCTCCTTTATTCAATAAGGATATTTGCTCACATCTTCACCAGTAGCTTATTACAGGAAATGACCATAAGACACATATGTACCCTCTGTAGAGAGACACATGGACCAGTTTCCTTACGAAAGAGAAATTAATAAGAAGAGAAACCAGCTCGTCTATGCAAAACGTCACTTTCATATACGTATTGATACATGAAACGTCAAGATGATCGATTTCGTCTGATTAGAATGATCTAAGCAATGATGCTTGAACGACGACATCTTACAATGACTTAGCAATCTTCTGGAGGGTACAAAAATGTACATGATACAGTGCCCCATGAGTGTAGAACTCTCTCTCCGTACAGGGCAAATAGGTAAATACACACACACACACACACACACACACATGAATTTTTTAGTAATGATGGTAATCTTATTACTCTGACAAACTGTGTTTATCTATGACTTTGGGAGATAAATCACATAAATCATAACTAATTTTTGCAAAATATTAACCATAGCAGAGGTATACATAAACCTTTGATTGTCATCGTGTTGAAAAAAAATAAAAACGCAAAGCCCCTTCAGCTGGACCCTTAGGGAATTTAAAGTTTAGAGTTTAGGATCAGGCCAAAGAATTTATCAATTCATGGCGTTATACAGCTGGAAGGTACAACATCCATAGTCATATTTACTCTGATTTGTTTCCTTCTAAGTCCTGTATCTGATGTCTATATATATTCCTGATTTTAGTAAAATTCTGACATTATTGTTCATGAATATAATATAAAGCAATAAGTTTACAATACTTATTCTTTCTATTCTAATCATCCCTAAGTATAAGAAATTCAAATTCATCTAAAAATTCCAAGAAAATTAAGCAAATATAAAAAATGATTTTTTCTAAAGAGGTTATCATAACCAAAAACCTGGAAATGAAATGATGATTCTTGAGCGTTCAAACGTCAGAATTTCCGAATTCAACCTCTCAAGGTGTGTCTCACAGAATATTATCCAAAAATCGCTTTTTCAGTATGTTTCCGCTCGTCAGAGATGCCAGAGCCTGGTTTCAACACAGGCATAAGTATATATTCAGCATTTTTTTATATATTGAATATTTTGTTTTCATAGACTTTAATCTTATCTTGAAATAACAAGAGTTTTCATAATAGAGAATTATTAAGCGCATAGCTTTTTGATTTTCCATGGTTGATTGATTAAAGTTTAACAAAGCTATTAAGCTACTATGGGAAAGATATTGATTTCTATTTATCAGTATATTTTATCAATATAGATAATCATTGGTAGGAAATGGTATGATTAGGAGAGTGTGGTGTGGTAGGGTGTGATGAGGAAGAGAGGTGTCATAGTGTGTGGTGAGAGTGTGGTAATCTGGGTTCGGTAAGAATTATGTGTTATATGGTCAGTGTGATGAATAGAGTGTAACGTAGTGTGTAGAGAAGAAGGTATGTTGTACAAGGTGTAGTGTGAATGTGAGGCCCAAGAAGAAAGGTATAATGCAAATGATATAATGGTAACAATATAGTGAATGTAGGGAAGTCACAGTGGTGTCACTTCCTGTGGTGACATGATATGAAGGAGAGTCACGCCACTGGCGTAAAAGATGTAGTCTCAGGTGAGAAGAGGATATGTAGAGGTTGTAATGAACAAACGTCTATGTCATTCATGTCAAAATGATCTTTATGACAATGATATTCCCAATGTAACGCTAGTGGTTAGAGAATGAAAACGTCTTCGACAATTAGTAGCAAATGGGATATGACATCATTATCAAAGATATCAGTTATTGAAATGGAATTGATGATGACTTATATCAACGATGGTGATACATGATAGCAGGTATAGCAACAATAAGAAGATGGCAAGATCAATGGCATCATCGAGACACCAGTAGCGTTGAACAAAGGGTAAAAGAAAATTATTTTTCTGAAGGATATTATTGTGCAGACTTTTAAATGAAGCAATGATGTTTCAAGTCCTTCTTCTAAAGGTCTTGAAATCGACGTAGACTCACAGTACACACGTTACCATCTATATAAAACATGTATATAGCAACTCATCTAACGCATTTGAGACTAAAACATATTCTATATCCTATGGTAGAAGTATACAGGGTATATATATCATACCAAAAGAATAAAAGTAAAAGTAAGATTTGTCGTGATGCTGAAAAATATGAAGGTTTGTGATCAAGACGAGAGGGAACATTTCCTAGAAGTCAGGTATGTTTCCAAGGGTCAACCTTGCCTTTAAGGTCAAGGGGATCTCCATGACGTGACCTTTCTCCGAAGTCAATCGATCACCTTAGATCGACCTAATTTTTGAAGTCAAGAAGGTCTCTTTGGATGAACTTGTTGCCCGAAGTGGGTGAGAACTCGGGAAGATGGGGATTGATTCCTACTTTCATTGCTTGCTTTTGGATATCAGGATACTATTGAATTAGAATTAGAATGTTGACAAAACAAATAAGATACTATGTAGAAATATAGAAATAATTTGATACGAGTAAACTACTCAGTAGATACCAGTACAATGATAGCAGTATAAAAGTCATTGAACTAAATTTTAAGTTAAAAGTTACAGATTTTAGATTTACCCACTATGGAAGAGAGAAGAGTGAGGGGTGAACTGATCACTTCCTTTAAGATACTCATCCAGATTGATATCATAAGCAGTGAACAGTTCTTCGCAAACTATAGTGTTAGAACAGTCTCCAAATTTTTCATATATCTGTGAGGCCTGTTGCTTTATCTCTCCATTCTAGCGAGTTGAATTACGTTTCCCCATCTTCACCATATCTTTCTGAGCTTCTAAATCTCTCACCCTTTCTCTCAGCTTTCTTACTTGAGCATCAGTAACTACGTCTTTAGCATTATAGACCATATCTTTGTCCACCTCTCTCCCTCTCTGTCTCTCTCTGTCTCTCTGTCTCTCTTGGCATCACTTGACCCAGCTTCTCTACTTTTATAGTACCTCTTTGACTCTCCCAATAAACATTTGTCTCACTCGTAATCTCTCCTTGTCTCTCAGCAGCCTTGCATCACTTCCCGTATTTCTCCTTCCCTCTTAGCTACCATTCGTCTCTTTCTGTCAAATCTCTCCCAGTAATCCCACGTCTGTCTGTTTCTCAGTAAGCCCACACCTCTTTCATGATCTCTCCATCTCTCTCAAATCTCTCTGATCGACGCTGTCTATATGACAATCTCACTTTGTTTTCTCTAAACTTCCGTTGACCTCGTTGCGCCCAGCGTTACGAAAAAGGTTATATAACGCTCCGTACTTGATCTCTGTCGCACACACATACACGCACACGCACACACTCACACACACACACACACACACTATTGTAAAGGCGTCACAAAGCCATAAACAAGAGAGTTTCGTGAGCGATTTGCACCGTGTTTGGTCGCCATACACCACAGCTCAGCGCTCTATAAAATGCCTGACTGCTATGCACGGATATTGACGGCTACGGAAAAAAAATAGAATGACTGTTGTCAAGAGCGTCTAAGTGCTATGTAATGAACGATGCCGTTGTTATCAGCACCTGGCCGCTATGTAAAACATGTGTATGTTATGCAAAGTGCATAACTGCTATGTAGAATGCCTGACCTTTAATGTATAGCACCTCCTCGCTATGTACAGTCCTTATTTGCTATGTACTGTGACTGATTGCTATGCGCGTCACCTGTGTGATGTATTCAGAGTCTAACTATGTAGAGTATTTCACCGCTATTTAGAGATTTCACTGATATGTAGAGCTCTTCACCGTTCTAGAACGTACATCACCGCTGAAAATAATATTTCGCTGCTATGACGAATATTTTAACTATAATGGAGAATATTTCATCCTTTACAAATATCTCCTGCCATTTGAGTATTCTATAGCTTTGTACAATATCTTCCTGCTCATTTAGATCATCTTACCATTATAGATAGTCTATATCCACCACAACAGAATATAACAAACATGTACATTGCCGAAATGTACAGCTAAAGTTTATTGTGTGGAGTAATTGGCTGTGGTAGAAGACATACATATGCTCGTGACTACGTACATTATATGTACAGAATCATCTCTGTGTACAACCCCTGAAAGTTATTTACTAAAATTAAACCATTCTGAACAGCTGTTATAAATCCGAAGGAAAGATTATCATCTGAAGTTAGTGTCAGGGATTTATGCTGGCGTTGACAGCTGTGTCAAGGATATATGCTGACGTTGACAGCTGTGTTAGGGATTTATGCTGGCGTTGACAGCTGTGTCGGAGATTCAAACTGGCGTTGCTTGATTTAGTCTCGCGTTGACAGTTTTTGCCAGGAAACCAAGCTGGCGTTGACAGCTTTATTAGACATTTCGTCTGGAACTGACGACTGCATCAGGCATTTAAGCTGGTGATAACAGAAGTATTGTACTGAGCACCAACGTTGCATTTACTTAGAGTATTACTTGGATTAATTGAACGTTGGCTCCTATGGTAGATACTGCTAGTAACACTAGTGTGTTGTTGCTTGGGTAATAGTATTTCCTTAGGGGACTGAAGTATTCCGAATAACACAAAAGTGTTGCTGGTGGCAATAGATTTTGACCGCTGGCAATAAAGTGTTGCATCCCTCTCCGTTGTGCTAACACTGACACCAGAACGTTGCCATCAGCAACTAGTGATGTTGTTCATGGCATTGAAGTAACACTACCGGCATCATTTTGTTGCCACTAACACCAGAATTGTTTAGCACGCGAGATTTTTTAATGTACACAAGAGAGTTTGACTAGAGGGTTGACACTAACGCTTGAGCAGCGATTTCCTTTCGTCATACAGACAAAAAAAAAGTATTTCTGGTGGCAACAGAACTTTGCCATTTATCTCTGAGCTTCATCTAATGGATGAGAGCTTTGTCATTTACACAAGAGAGCTGCTAGTGGCACACTAACATTATCCACAGGTCAGGGATTTACCAGATGCAATATGACTTTCGTCATGTCGACAATATTGTTATTAGCGGCCCTGAAAATATTCTACATACACCAGAACTGGTAGCGTTCTATAGCTTTGCTATTAAGACCATATATATAGCATTCTGCGCCAAGATTTGTCGTTGGCAAAAGTCTTCTTGGCGGCTTTCTTTTTTGCCTGTTTCGGTAATTTCTAGCCTCTTTACGATACTGGCCGTGGAGATGAATAATTCAGATTGAATTCGTGATGTATCCAAGAAAGAAACTGTCTCTTGAGTTGCCTGTTCCCTTGTGGTTATCCGGGTCACTGTCCCGTTTCAGGATATAACGGAAGTGAAAAGACACCGCTGCCGTGATGAGTACGGACCATTAGCTGTCTTAAATAATTTATTTTTTGTCTTAGAACAGTAACGGGGAACACGAAAGTAATCACCCACAATTTATCTAATTATGGAAATTATGATGATTGCGCTGGAACCTTTGCAATGGTGGTAATTATGATGGTGTTAGTAATAATGACAAAAGTATTAATGACTAGACGCAAATTGGTCATGATCTTGTTACTGATGATGAAGATGGATGGAATTTACCGGATGATAGTGATTATTTAGGCAATACGATAATGTTTCATGATGATGACGACACCAATGAGAAAGTAATTATGATAATGACAATGATGATGATGATGACAGATACGAAATCAAGAAATGTAATGATAACTGTATTGAAAATTATTGTTAATAATAATGATTATCATCATCGATAAAAAAAGTTATACTTACGTCAGACATTCTAACATTCTCACATCTTGCAAAAACACAGCTTCCACATCCTTCCACCACACCCTCCACCACATCCGATCCTTCACCACATCCTCCACCACAGTCACATCCTCAAATTCATCCTCCACAGTCAGTATATCCTCCAACACACACCCTCGTCACCGTCACATCCTCCAACACTTCATGCACCACCGTTACTAAACCCACTGCCACTGTCACATCCCCCAACAAATCCTCCATTCACCACCATATCCTCCAACACACCACACCACCACCGTCAGAATCTCCAACCATCACCACATATCCTCACCATCCCCGTCACAAGCTCACGTCATCACCACAAAGCCCTCCACCAGCGTCACACATCGAACACCACCATCAAAAACCCCCCACTACCGTCACACACCCCCACCGCTAGGGGTCACATTGGCCAGCACATCACCAGGAATGCACTGCCCACCCCTTCCTTCAATTACCAATGCAATATCAGCGGCTGGTGTCAGCAACAGCACCAAAACTCTCTCTCTAACATCAACACACACACGCACACGCTTGCCCCCCTTCTCCCTAACACTAGCCAAACATTATCTATCATTCTAATTCTAATTCTGATATGCAGGCACTGTCTGTCTCTCATACTATTTCACCCATCTTTCCCCTAACATGCACTAGAATTATTCCAATCCGTCTAACGCAAACACACCTTTAGATCAACACATTAGGTCTAAGCATCATTTCCAACACTGAAACGAATATTTCCT
>JAUUDW010089031.1:0-15875 GCA_032361385.1 Panulirus guttatus
TCCTGTCAAGGTAAAAGTCTGCTTCAAGGCTGAGCCTGAGCTTAATTGAATTATGGAGGTTAATGAAAAGGAAAAAGAAGAGATGAGGAAAAATATTTACAAATTTGGAAGTATAGCATAAATTTAACCTTTATGTACAGAAGGTTATGTTGTACAAAATATATACAATAGGTTCTTTTGTAAATAGTATCTTTATGTTGTAAATTTTAATGATTAAGAAATGTTCAAGATTTTGCCAGCATCCTATGCATTAGTATGTACAGCTCATAACTAACAGCACTGAAATTTTTTGATATATTTCTTACATTTCAGAAATGTCTGAGTCTGAGAAAATATCATTTTCACGGACCATAGAGGAAATTTCAGAAGATGGATTTGTACAGCAGAGCTTCAAGTCTAGCCGTAGTGAGAAAGCCCAAAAGAACCAAGCAGAGAGCAAAAATGGAGAAGAGTTTAACTTTGGGACACAGGCTGAGTTGTCTGCAAAGGCTGGAAAATTCATCCCTCTTAGTGATGATAGTCTTTTCAGTCCACATGTAAGTTTTTTCATACTTGATTGCCATTTTCCTTGTTCTTAAGTTAGTGCCAGGAACAGATGAAGAAAGGCCACATCCGCTCACATCCGTGTTATGTGTAGTGCACCAAAACCAGAGCTCCCTGTCCACAACCAAGCCCCATAGACCTTTCTGTGGTTTACCCCAGGTGCTTCACATGCACTGGCTCAGTCTATTGACAGCATGGTGACCCTGTACACCACATAATTCCAATTGACTCTATCCTTTGTACGTCTTTCACCCTCCCGAACGTTCAGGCCTTGATCATTTCAAATTTTTTTCTCCATACTTCTGTTTTCAATATGGTCTCCCTGTTGTCCTTGTTCCATCCACTTCTGACATATATCCTCTTTGTCAACATTTCCTCACTCATTCTCTCCATATGTCCAAACCATTTCAGTACACCCTGTTCAGCTCTCACAACCATGCTCATTTTGTTATGCATTTCTCTTATTCTTTCATTATTTACTTGATCAAACCACCTCACACCACATATTGTCCACAAACATTTCACTTACATCCATTCTTCTCCACAAAACCTTATCTATTGCCTGTGCCTTCCATATTTGTAACGTTTTTAGGACTACTATTCCTTCAAACATACCCATTTTTGCCCTTCCAGATAATGTTCTCTCTTTCCACACTTTCATTCTTCAGTGCTCCCAGAACCTTCTCCCCCTCACCCACCTTATGGCTCGCTTCTGCTTCCATGGTTCCATTCTCTGCCATTTCCATTTCCAGGTACTGAAAACACTTCCTCCAGTTGTTTTCACTTAAACTCACACCCCAACTAACCTGTCCTTAAACTATGCTAAACCTAATAACTTTGCTTTTGTTCACAATTACTCTCAACTCTCTCCTTTCACACACTTCCAAGCTCAGTCACCTCATTTAAGTGTATACAGCAATTTGATTATCTTTACTGTAGGATTACATCATAGTACACTGAAACCTCTTCTATTTTTATCCCTAGAAACTGAAATTTGAGAAAAATCAGGCAGTACTATCAGTTTACCATTCTCCAAATGTGGACCATGAAGAATGATTTCAGTATTGATAAAACTTCAGATTCAAAATGACCCTGCAGTATCAGAATATCCAAAAAATATCCCCTTGTTCATGAAGACTTCATTGATGGTTTTTATTTGTGTATACTGGCCATTTGAAGCAATGTTTGTTTTGATTATCTGGAAGTAAGCAGCAGATTGGCTAATTACTTTGTTTGCTTATGTCAACTTCTATCCGTGTTGAACTATTACCTTCCATGTTTTTATATGATTGCAATTTATTTTAATTTCTTATTCCCCATTGACAGCAATACATTGTCTTAGTGCTGAATTCCTCCTATATTTCAATTAGGGCCCGGCCTTGATGTGGACTTTTGTCCATGACTGGAGCCTTCAACATAAAAAAAAAAAAAAGAAGCACAATCAGGGTGAATGTGGTAATGATAATGAAAGAACTCTTACATGTTTGGGATTGCTGTAGTTTATGACAATATAGAATGTCCAGGAAAGTATCAGGGAGTTGAGGATAAACATTGAATGTGGCAACTTTAAGGAAGATGCAATATACTTAAAGTGACTTAGAAAGGGTAGACTCATGAGGCCGAGCACATGTATCATGCAGTCAACATGGAGGCTCTCCCCATTTCTATAGCTTTATTGTACATCTTTGATGTATATTTGAATAAAAATTTTCATTTATTATTTGACATTTTGATGTTTTTTTGCTCTTATGGGATTGATTCTTCATTCCATCCTGTCATACCACATGCTCCTTTCACGTAACTCATTTCCACGGCCTGGATTCTTGACCTCTGTGACTAACCCCATGTCCATTTTTCAGTTGCATAGGTCAGGGTCAGAAGGACCATGCTGTCCCATAATCCTTTCTACTTTTCCATACTTACACCTCTACCCTTCATTATTCTATTAAGGGACTCAGTACTCTTCTCCCATGTACTGCTTTCTCCCTTATCTCTCCTTCCACATCATACTTTCCCAAGATAGCTCCCAAATATTTAAATTCTCTCACCTTTTCCAGTCTTTCTCCCCAGACATCTTTAACATGGTTTGGTACACTTTCTTCTCTCATTCTGTAGGGATTTGCAAAATCTATACTTCACTCTGTTTCCTTCATACATTATTGCTTTACTTTAATTCAACATGGTTGAATCAATGACTGGAATCATAAAGAATTATGAGTAACCCAATTTTTATATCAAATAAATTCTATTTTGCACCTCATTGATTAGTTTTGACATGTGTCTTTATGTTTTGTTAAGAAACTCAACATAATTCTGACAAGAAAACTTCCTTTCAGCTGTTTGGAGATCCTGAGGAGCGAGAAGAGAAATATCTACGAAGGATTTTTTCACTTCGTCAAAAAGCTTTGCTTGGGGAGCCAATATGAAGCTTTGGTTGGTGTGAAAATAGTGGAGAAAACGACTTCTTGAACAGGTAGAGCAACTAAAGCTGAATGTTGGTCACTGACTTGAGTGTGTGAGCTGGCATATCTTATATGATGGAAAATTCCCATGGACCATTTATGGAAACCAAATTGTCTAAGAATATTAACATTGTGTAATCCATGATGTGTTCTGTATATTATGGTAATATTATCTGCATATGATACTGTAAGAGTTCAAATTACTCATCTTTACTGTCAGATGAGTTATTCAGAGTTTAGTCTTAAGTAGAAAATTTCATGTGAAGCAAATAATTTCAGGCTTTCCATACAGTGAGTATTACTTCAGAGGTTTATTATGTTCATTTACCTGCATATTTATATGCAGCCAATTTTTAAAAAGTTCTTTGAATTTAATTTTGGATTCATATCCCAGATTTACTTGTGATATTACAAGTATTGATCAGTTAACATTCCATAAAACGTCATTAAAGCAAGATGGCTCATGCAGGACCTCTTTTGGACACCATGCTCTAAACACATCTCAGCACATAATTTTAAGACATACCTCTTTTACATCAACTATAATCCATCTTTCTCTTTTTTCAACTTACATATTGTAACAATTTTCTCATCATTCATTGTTTACTGTGGCTGTACTAGGTCTTGATGAATCATTGCCAGAACATTATCTTTCAAGTCACCTCATCCTGTACTAGACTCTACTTCACTTGGCCCCTTCCAAAAGAAGGAACAGAGAAGGGGGCCAAGTGAGGATATTTCCTCTGAGGCTCAGTCATCTGTTTTTAACGCTACCTCGCTTGCGTAGGAAATGGCGAATATGTATGAAAAAATTATATATATTTCATACTTGTTTGCTATTTCCCTTGTTAGTGAGGTAATGCCAGGAACAGATTTAGAAGGGCTTCATTCATTCACATATATGTTTTAGCTGTAAAGTGTAATGCAGTGAATCCACAGCCCCATAACTACCACCAGACTCCACAGACCTTTCTGTGGTTTCCCTCAGCTGTTTCATATTTCCAGGTTCAGTCCATTAACAGCATGTAACCCCCTGTATTCCACATCATTCCAGTTCACTCTATCCCATGCATGCCATTCACCCTCTTGCATGTTCAGGCCCAGTGCACCAAAATCTTTTTCACTCTATTCTTCCATCTCCAATTCGGTCTCCCCCTTTCTTGTCCCTTCCACTTCTGACTCGTATAGCCCCTTTGTCAGCCTCTCACTCATTCTCTCCATATGTCCTAACAATTTCATATAATCCTATTGATAATGAATTTAGGTTAGTGTTTAGTTACTTGGGAATAGTTACTTCATAATTCATGAAATGTTTTTTATATTCATGTACCTTTTCATCAGTAAAAAAATTAACATTCGTGCTTGCTAGACTAAACCCAAAAATTATAAACAGTTCTTTGGAAGTGATAAATGACTGATCAAGGGAACCCCAACTTTATCCATGCATATCGTAGAACATAAGCATGTAAAATTTCATGTCTGAATCTTTGCGTTGCATATTACATATAGATGAAACTATTAACACAGAATAATGCATGTAGAAAGATGTTAAAAACAAGAAAGTTATTCTATGCCTCTCTGAGATAGGAGAAATTTGGTTTTGTAATTATTACCAGACACATTGAATGTTGAGAATGCTTATTAGATGTCAGTCTTTGGACTTATAAGGACATGCCAGGTAAAAAATTTATAATGACTGTGTACTGCAAGAATTTTATAAAGGATGGATTAGGTTCACAAGAAAAAATGCTTATAGAAAATCCTTATAAAAATTTTTATTACATAAAAATTTTACACATTTCAAGATTTGCACTAATACTGCATCACAGGGACCCTGCACTGATGTACAGGATTTGATTATTTCTAAATTTTGATTAAAACAAAATGTGTATGGAATAATAAATTAACCAGTGAAAGCAATATCCATGATAATCTCATATTAGCTAAGAAGACCAATTTAGCCAAACATTATCTTGCTGAAGTTCTTAACTGGTTTCTCTCACTGATGTCGTCCAAGTATGTTGTTTCGCTGTTACCTGTATAAGATTAAGGTTGCAGTTGTCTGGATCAAATAAAGACCTAGTGCTAATGAATGGTATGAGCATTTCTTTTGCATAATTACTGAAGATAACTTTGAATAATAACATTAAAATCTAAATTAAAGAAGGAAGTGAAAAAGCCTATATGAGGTATGTATGATTAACAAGTAATACCCATTAAAGTGAGGTTACCCTTCATATGGCACAGGGTAGGAAAAGACATGCAACCTGAGAAGACACAGTTAGACAAAATGTTAAGTGAGGTTACCCTTCATATGGCACAGGGTAGGAAAAGACATGCAACCTGAGAAGACAGTTAGACAAAATGTTATAAGAAAGCAAAAAGTTAGCAGCACTGACAGACTTGAAAAAGTATATTTGATTACTTATGACCTATTAAAGATGAACAGTGTAATCCAAAGAGGTATGGAAAAGTTTCCTTGCTTCAGAAATGTGAACAGTATGACAGAGAAAGTATTTTGTTTTAACCAATAGACCAACTTGAAAAATTTTATTGACAATTGTTTTTGTCTGTTCGTGTACATTGTCTACAAAGTGTGATGCTAAAAATGAAACATGACAACCCCACAAGAAAAGATGCAGTGTATGGTGTATTCATAGAAACCAAAGTTACTACCCTGACACAGTGTAACAGCTGCACATTTTACCAAAAAGGTTTCCCAACTTGCATCAGTATTCATGAATGGCATTGCAAGTTCATGTCAGCAGGAAGTGTTCACTGCAGTCCAGGGAAATCAATTGGAATGCCTCTAGGGAGCTTCAAATTTTTTACCAGTCGAATGCCGATATGGTATGATAAATGCCTGATGGCTTTAAACTAACATCAGATAAGTATGTGGTTGATTTGTGCATGGTGTTAATTCAAAATTCCTCCTATTTCTTTCAGTTTATCATTTTTTGTTTTAATTTTCTAACTGCACACGTATGCTAAGGCAATCCTCATATTCTTTCCACATATTTTAAGAGATGTAAGGGTGATTGCTTTATTCGTATAACAGCTAAACCAAAAGACTTATTTTTTAGCAAATGTTCAGTCTTGCTGTTAGGTCTTAAACACTTTAAAGTTGAAGAATAGACCATTTACTTAAAGACAAAACAAATGGAC
This sequence comes from Panulirus guttatus, assembly GCA_032361385.1. Classification (NCBI taxonomy): domain Eukaryota; kingdom Metazoa; phylum Arthropoda; class Malacostraca; order Decapoda; family Palinuridae; genus Panulirus; species Panulirus guttatus. The sequence continues at coordinate 6,171 of JAUUDW010089031.1, forward strand.
AGAAAAAAAAATTTAAAGACAAAACAAATGGACAGAAAAAAAATATTCACAATGCTACATGAACAGCTTAATAAATGAAAAATAAATGGCAACATCAATGCTCACATGTAGAAACTGTCTTCCTCCATGGGTTTGCATATCCAATGCCCTAAGCCAGCACGGGCAAATGCTGTAACAACTGCTTGCTTGCTTGTCTGAAGAAAAAAAGTCAACTGATATATCTACTGTCATAAGAATTACAAATAATAAATCATTTTGTACATACACATTTATCTTTTTTTAGAAATGTGAAAGAGTACTTTTTAAAGAGTGGTGGATGAATGGAATAAGCTAAATGATGAAACTGAATACTGACAGTATTGTGTAACAAATTTGAAAAGTTGTAATAAATTTCAAGATATGGTGTCCAAGAAGTTTAGAATTTCCTTCCTCATGCTGTATACACAATTAAACACACACAAAAAAGAAATCACACAGCATTATATTTTAGGGAATATTGGTAGACTGCACTTTCACACTAAGTAATGGATAAAATCTCTGTGAAATAATTGTAGAGTGGTGTTGATAGTTTACAACACTCCAAGGGAATGCAGTGACCCAGAACACTTGCACCTTAATAACCGTGAAGGAGAAATCAGTATTGTAATGGAAGCAGCAAGACAATCTCTCCTCAGAGATGGCAAAGTTCTGACAACAGAATTTCAATTACTTAAGAACAGACTGGGAAAACTTAAGACCTTCAAGGAGACTTAGTCATAGAGACATAAATTCTGTGTTGTATATAAGAGAACTTCCTGTATCAGCATGTCATTGCTTGAAAGAACTGGGAGAATTGATATGCCATCTCTGTTAGACCTGTCTTCACAAACAGTAACAAGGAGACTGAATATATCAAATATAATACACCAAATGGAAAAAGTGAACATGTATTGCCCGAGTTTGACTATATGGTTGAGGAGTGTCCAAAGGGGAGCATATAGCATGCAAAGAGGAAATGTATTTGATTGTAACAGTGCATATAGGAAGAACAGATAAAGGCAACCTGAGGTTAGTAGTATGTATACCTAGACTGGTAAAACCAGGATATTGAAGCAGAAGGCATCTCCTAACCTATTTCTCCCTCTGGCTCAACTGCCAGTAGGAAAAATTATGGGAAGTAATGCCATACAGTATTTGAGTATACTGCCATGGAAATTTTATAGGAAAGTGTGAATAGAAAAGATAAGTTCCCCACTAGATGAAACAAACCTCTGCACTGGGAATGCATTCTGAAACATAAAATATGGTTAAGGTTTAGGTACTATATAAGACATTTATTGATAACATATCACTGAAGTATTTGTCTAGCCTTGATTGTAAGGTATTAGGAGTCTTTGCAATTACTGTATCTGGAGATACTTCATTCCAGTGTTCTTCACTTTACTGCTGAAAATATATTTGCCATCAATGCTATTACATCATCTTCCTTTCATCTTCATACCATTATTTCTTTTCAATGAATCTCTGACTGAGGTGAAGACATTCTCCCATGATATATTGTCCAAGTTATTTTGTAAACTTAGATTACCTCATAGTCTACATTTTTTGAAAAAGAAAATGAATGATGTGGTATATGAAGGGTTGTCATGCTATTAATGGCTGAACCAAGGTATGTGAAATGCTTTAGGTAAAGCATAGAATAAGTCTGTAAGGTTTGGCTGTGGATGGTATGCCCTAGTTTCAGTACTTTGTACAAGACAGCAGGAGAGTGGCTATGTGGAAGTAAGGCAGTTGTTCATTAGTTCATCATGTTACTTCACTTAGATGGAAAAAGCATTTAGGCAAAAAGAGAAAAGTAAAACAAATGTATATGGTGTTACAAGACCCTGCCTGCAAGTTGTTACACAATGATAGAGGTCACTTACATCAAAATTCTATCATGGAAAATCTTGCTGAGAATGTTTTTACTCCAGAGGAGTTTGTTATTTCTGTTTCTGTTTAAATTGCAGACTTAAAGCTGCAGGAAACCCATTGATAAGGTCATGGGGTTGTGTAACAATACTGGTAAATTTTCATACTTGTATGCCATTTCTGGTGTGCTCTGATTTTGGTCCTTTACACATGACAGAGTGGATGCATGGAAATGGGCTAGTGTTTGTCTATTCCTGGTGCTGTCTTTTTAAGGAGGGAAATATCAAACTGTAAATACTGAAAAATATAATACACACAAAGATTTATACTGGCTTAAAAAGTCCAACTCACTTGATAACCAGAGGCCAAAGCTTTGATTTCCCCATATGAAAGGCACTTAGCTGCACCTGGATCCACTTCCGTTAAGGTAGGGAGGCCATCAAGAAGTTCAATAAACCTACAAAGGAGCCTTCTCTTACATAATCTGGAGTAGTTTTCTCCATCCTGTCGACCAGTTATCGCATTAAGAACTTCCAGGTGGTCACCTTCTGTTTTGGATAGGAATTGTCTGAATAAATGTCATGCTACATGAATATTATATGAATTATTATCAATGATTGATCATAATTAACAAACATAAGGGGACAAACTTGACCCGTAAGTAAAAGTATTGCTGACCACAATCCCAATTGACAGAGATGATGGGTGCTTTCTGTGGCTGACGTGATTCAGTCGAGCTACCTTGATTCATTTTTGGCTGGTTTAGCTTGAATGGTGGTGGCAAAGCCTGAACAGTTTGCTCTATTCTTCCACAAATTGCTCTGAAACATAAAAGGATAATGCAAAACTGATCTGAAAATTTAGAAACAAAAACAAGACATACCTTAAGCCTGGCAGCTCCATAACCTCCCTTTTTTGGGTGGTTGTTTGCTGAAATCTTCCATTTCCATTGTGGAAAACAAACTAGAAATTCAAGTCCTTCTAAGAGGGACAAGTAGAGACAAGACCACATTCACTTACAAAGATGGCTATAAAAAAGAAGTAGTATAGTGTGGTGGAAAGTGAGGAGGTAGTGAAATTTGCACTACAGAAAATGTGGCAAAGTAGCAGCAGTGAATGGGACTGCAGTAGAGTTAAGAAAGGGGTTACGGTGTTTATAATCAGTCAGTCATGTTATTAAATTTTGTATGGGCAAAGATGAGGTGCATTAAACAATTGGAAAAATGGCTTACCCAGAACAGAATGTTTGCACCTTCAAAAAAGTCTTCAGTCACCATTTTGACCCCAGACACACGAGACTAACCTGCACTTTCCATCACCTTGAATGGCCAGTGGTTCCCACTCAACAAAATAAGAGCTATTCTGGGCATCACATATGACACACATGACATTTACTCCCCAAACCTAAAACATAAAAAAAAATTGGCAAATAAACTATCTGCTAGTAAATATTAGAACCATCCCAATTCTTGGATAAGGAGATATTCAGCAAGTTGTTCACATCTTATATAAGGCTAAAACTAGAATGCTTTTCTCATACTTGGTCACTGCACCTAGTGAAGCACAAAGAGCTAATAGAGAAAGCACAGAAGACAGTAAGAAAGATAGTACTGGAATTAGAAGAAAAGAGTTACATGGAAAAGCTAGAGGTCTTACATTTTGCCCATCTTAGAAGAGAAAAGTGAGGGGTGACCTGATGACAACCATTAATTTTTTAATCGGATTGATGACATAGAATGTGAACAGTTCTTTCAAAAGTACAGAGACAGGGCAACCAGAGATCATAGTATGAAAGTAAGCAAGAAGGTTAAAGATGTGAAGGACTTTGATAGGGTAAGAGTGGTGGATGCATGGAAAAAATGAATAAAGAAATGGCAAGTGCAGAAAGCATACAGAAATTTAAAAAGCTGCATGATAGAGAATGTTCAAACATTAAATTCCTTCCCCATACAATACAAATAAGTAATTTATTCATAGCAAACATAAACAAAATAAAATGTGTGCATGTAAAACTTTAAGTGTGTCATAACTCACCTATACATATGTGATGCACTGTACAGTGATCCTAATACTATGGATTCAAGATAAACAGGTTCTATGAAGTGTGATAGAAGTGCCCCTTGCAATCCGCCCACATTCCACCTGGCAATTTTATCTGAACATGACATTGTTCGTAATCGTTCGCCTTGAAGCAGTCCATCCCATGTTTGAATATTATCAGCACCAGCCTGAAAAATTAAAACATTTGTCATGAATATGTGTGCAAATCTTCCTAAAAATTAAATTGTATATATATATATATATATTATAGATGATATAAGACAAATATACAGATTTATCTATTCAAGCAACACCTGTCCTGTACATTCTTTTAATGCATAGCAACAGCACAACACTTTTCTGGAATGCATAAATGATCATGCTTACCTTAATGGGAATTGTGCCCTCTCCTGACTCAACTTTTGTTCGAAGCAAACCACGACTCTGTCTGTTTGGATGTCTGTCAGTTCTATCAGCTTCTTCTTCATGTGGAGCAAAGATTCTTGCATCACCACATGGAGCAGTGCTTATGTAAAGATGAAATCTGTACTGAGGGCAGACTCTGAATCCTTTTTGGCCCTTTAACTGTTCAAATATAGTATCTGAGGGTGTTCCTGGAAAAAATGAACATAAACACACAAAAGTATTGAGTTGCCTTCCAAGGAAAGAGTGCAAGATAGAGATTTTACAAGGAGAGTGTATGACATTACAATTAGAGAGGTTGGTGTGAGAGGAAGACTACCTGTGACATTGTGAGACAGAGTGGAAGAGCACTGGAGGGAGAGAAATGGTGGAAGAATGCATGGAATGGTGCATGCAAGGGAGGCATGTAAGGACAGGGATAAATGGAGACTTTTACCATAGCCACACTCTTGATGGCTGAGTTCCTGAAGGGAATGGGTATCAGGGATATAGAATAAAATAGTGTGAAGCACTACCTAGTCCTCCTTTGTTTTTTTTAACCATTTAAGTTTTAATTTTTTCAGGAGTTTTGTTTTTTATCACATCTCTATGATTATAAAAAGGTGTCCCCAGGAGTAAACATGCTGATATCAAACATGGATTGCTTGGAAGTTCTGTATTTTGTTACGTTTAAGATATCATAGAGCATCCTCATTTGAGGATATAACCTTTATTACAAACAAATAGCTGGAAGTTAATTTCAGATGTTGAAAAAATGTTAGTATTTTGAAGAAGTCTTTCCACAATGTTTTGTATATCTCTTTTACATGGAAGAAGCATGCAAGTTACTGGTAACAAAAATTAGCATGAGAAAATTTAATAGACTGGATGGTCTACAAATAAATATTTTTCATGTGACCCCACATAAGCTGTCACCAGTACACCACAATATCTTGATTCAGCATACCAAGAGCCACTTATCTGAAGACAATGTACATGAAAGAGAAAAAGATACTGATGAAGAAAATAATACAAACCTTTTTTATATGATACTGCAAATTTTTGTAGCTGCACATAGAGGAAATGAAGAAGGCATCTACGGGCCACAACTTCAGCATGGCAGTCATTTATACACTGGCCTTGAAGACTTAGATGTTCACCATTGATGCACTTAGTACCAGTTGCTATGCAAATCACCTAAAGAGAGATGAAAGAGAATAAATGTTACTATCTTTTCTTTCCCAAGGTAAATGCAATGCAATACTGATTAACTCTTCTTTGAACAGGTACAGGCCTATATCATAGAGCGTTCCTTCTTGAAACAATACTGATCCCTCTATCTTGAGAGGTGGAAATACAAGGTTTCGAACACTTTTAGCCACGCACATGCTAGAACTTCATTTATGACTGAATTTTTTGTCTGAAACTATACAAATGATGGTAACTATGAAAATCTGAAATAATTACAAAAAGAGACAAAATCATACCATCTATTAAGCACACAGTAACTACCCCACCCTTCATTATAAACAACTGCTCCCATATGGGTACCTACCACTAAAACTCAGCCAATATTATTAACAATAAGAAATAAATAATGGAGTTGTAAGCTAGAGGAATTTTGCAATAATGTCTATTTCAAGAAATAATACCCTTGTATTTTTCTAACAGATTCTTCCTTCCCATTCACAGCAGTTATGATTTTAGTCTTCTGGTATGTCAGAAAAAACAAGTACAGGCCCTCCTTGCTGTGTGTTATGCTTGTGTTCCTGGAAAGCACTATTTATAGAAAGTAATGAAAAGCAAACCAATATCATTAGACACTTAATGTTATAAGTATGGGTTATATTCCTAGGGGCAATTTTTTTCACATTTTCCTCATATAGATGGTACTTAGCTAATCTGAAATTACCTTTTTAAGAGAGATCATCTAAATGGTATTTCATGAGATATACTAAAAGTATTCTTATTTTACAGACTCATAATTCACACCAAAAGGCATCTAAAGTGAACAGACCTTTATATCCTTGAGATCCTTTTCATTTGTCATCACAATCCCTGCAAGGACCTTTCTTTTGGCAAGAGTTGGATTATCTGAAGTTAATTCTGAGAACTTGTCACAAACCAGCCTATAAGATTCAGAATTAGATATGAAATTTAAGCAAGCTTTATATCAGTCAAAGAATAATCTTTCTGTAAAAGACTCCACAAAAGTAACAAGGATAAAAGTAAGTATTCAAATTATCAGTCCTAAAGTAATCATGAAATAGTCTACCTATTTATGTATATCTATCGTTATTACATTTTACCATAAAGTTAATTGTTCACTTGTAGCAATTTCTGGCTGATGAAGCCAAGTAACATACTTACTTAGCAATACTGTCAGCTAAAGTTTGTGGCATGTGAATATTTGGCATGTCCGAGATAGGCACATGGTGAAGTAAAGTTGATGGTGTTGAAGCAGTGACTCCATACAACTTGCTTAATGCCTGACGAGCAGCTGCTGCTTTTGCTAACTTCTTACTGTTACCTGCGGACCATTTGATAACCATATTATTAAATCAGTAAATGTGCACCCAAGGTTCTTTTATGTATGAAGAGTCAAACATTCTCTTCAAGTGCTTATATTGCATAGAGGTCTATACCTATCTATCTATGTACCGCCCTTAACTCATTCCCAGTTTTCATTGGATAGATCAGACAGGATGGAGAAGAAAGAAATAATGATTACAATACCTCTAATTGTTGTGGATATACCAAATGCAATTCTGAGAAAAGAGGAAAAAAGAGAATTGGCAAACATAGTGAAGACATAAGGGGACAACCAGTAATGATTACCTTCAGTCCGGAGATCTGTAGCCTGGAGGTACTGAAGTTGATAAACTAGCTAAAAAAGGAGGAATTCAGTGCAATGTTCATTAGAGGTGATAGATAGAGAGAATAATGAGAGTGGAGTAAGGAATAAGATTAGAGGGTAAAAAATGGATGACATCTAAAGAGGCTAGAGAGCAAAATAGCCTTGCCACTATCTCAGAGATGTCTAGGCTTAATATGATGCATATGTCATTGAAAATGTATATAGATATGGTTGGATTAGCAGTACAAAGGAAGAAAGCTTGAGTCTAATGACTAAAACGGAGAAAACAAACCCAATATTGTTGGAGTTTTGTATGCATTTTTCTTTTTTCATACCTGATCGCCTTTTCCTGCATTAACGAGGTAACACTTATTTGAAATTTATGAAAAAGACAAATAATAGATATAAACAAATAGTTAAAATTTACAAAAGAGAAAATCTGATCTAATCTGTCCGGAGAGACAAGATTATACATCAAGTAACTATCAGTACATGCAAACAGATATATCAATACATGCACAAAGGTAAAAAGACTGGTTTTCAGTGTTGACTATTTAAAAAAATCTATTCTTGGATACATGTTGAATGAGCCATTTTTTTATGCAGAAGTGATTTTGAGGTGTTATCAAAGATAATTAAATATGTATTGATACTTCAGAGAAAAAATTGTTCACATATTTTTACTTACCCAAAGATTTCTGATACTTCTACAGGAAAGTGTATGTATTAAATTCTATTACTAATTGATTTAAAGTTCTGCTTTAAAATGCTGTAACTGTATCTTACCCGTGCCTTCAAAAACTTGTCCATCCACAGTAACTTGAAATATGAAGGTCTTTGAATGAGGTTCTCCAGATTCTTGCTGTAGCATATACTCGACACCCTGCTTTAACTCATTTAAAAGCATAATAGGGTTCTTTGATGTGTGTGAGGGTCCTGAGGGAAGTGATTTTGAAGGAGTAGTAGTAGTGGTAGTAGTGGGAGCCGGTGTGGAGTCCACAGCAGTTGGCATCAACCTTGTCGGGGTCACCTCCTGTAAGCCATAGCACTGGCACCCTAAGACAGCAAAAGGCCACTCCAAAAGAAGGTTAGGCTCCAGGCTTCACACCACCACTTTTGCAACTAACAAATATACAGCCCCCATCAGCATGGGCATGACTGAACCTGGACATAGAGACATCTATGACTACAAAATGGCATACAGTAACTTACAATGAATTGATTAATCAGAAACTTAATGATAGGAAGAGGATATATTCCATAACTTAAAAGTGTGCAAGCTTTCCAAGTGAAGGATATCAACTACTGCCAGTCATACAGCCAAAGATATTCAAAAAAGTATTTACTGTAGTAAATCAATATGCTATGTGTCTTCCACTTAACAGATTATGAACAGAAAGCATTAAGCAGTACATAAATGGCATGTTTGACTAAGTTACAGTGGGCCTTTGGGGGAAGAAAAAACTATTTTCATCATATTCAGGTGCTCCTTTCTTGACTTGTGAAGTTGTGATAATCAATAATGAAATACAATTTCATGGGCCTGTATGTAGTTCATAGACCAATTTTATATAAGTTGAAATGGTCCATCATAATGAACAATTAGTTTTAAAATGAATTCAGGAAGGAGTTTAGATTATTTGACTGGTAAAGGTGTTTTTAGTAGCAACAGCTATTAAATAACAAAGGATAGGAGCTCATGCAACATACATCAGAACTCATCATAATGAAATATTCTTTATGTTGGAATTTTGTGAGTCTGTACCAAACGTCTGTGAGTAAAAAGTAAAGTGATAAAATTTCGTAAGCACCGTTCAAATTAGATATATTCATCTTCTAAATGATAACATTCATTAGCAGCCTTGTTAAGTATCAACTTAGTCTCTTGGTGCTAAATACCATTCGGAAAGATTATAGGATGATAAAAACCGAATCGATATCTTTGTATATCCTTTATATATCGCTCAGTTAAGCCCTGATTGGCATTATACACCAAGTCAGTCAGACGCTTTGCTTACAGTTACCTGATGGCTACAAGCTTGTCAGTAATATAAATTCGTGGGGAAGGCACTGCGTAACACAGACTACTGTGTACAAGTCCCAGTGAACCAGTCACTCAGACCTGACAAGGGGTTGGGCCACCTTGGAACCCACAGGTGAGGGCGCCTCCCGTCTGCGCCAGCGCCCTAAATGTCCATGTGTTGGGCGTAATAAACCCTTTCTTTGGTGGTTATTGAGGGCGGTGTGTGGGCGCGGCGTCCGATATTGTAGGACCCGTTCTCGAGTTCCTCCCGGATTTGGCTGTAGTCTTTCAATCTAGGACTGTGGGTCCAGAGACGTATATGGATGGAAAACGTTGGCTGTTAAAGTGATGTAGTATCCATGGCTGAATTTGTTATTTACTGTGTGGCATAAGGCACACACGCACACACACACATACAAATTTTGGTGACTCAGATAGTGTAAATGTCTTCAAAAGATGCAGGGACTGAGCAAACACAAGTCATAATGTGATA
>JAUUDW010089142.1:2265-12985 GCA_032361385.1 Panulirus guttatus
TTCTACATGAATGATATAGTTGTCTATACTTGTGCTGAGAGAGAGGTGGTGCTTCAGTGAAAGCTTTTTTTTTCTGGTTAGACACCTGGGAGCTGTATGTGTGATTCTATTGTTTTACATTTCAGGTGTGTTAGTGGGTATATACTCTTGTTTTGCACTGTAAAAAAATATATTTTTTTAAACTTGGGTTTTATGAAACTTAACAAGCTCCATGCCAAAAACCCATTATATCTACTAGGGACAATCCATTTGAGATTACTAGGGAGTTATCTGTGTGTAACCCCTGTCCAGAGATTTCTCCAGCTAGGTATCACCTTTAGTCTAGTTCAACTATCAACCACTCTTAATGAAATTATCAAACTGTCACATTATCCAGTCTATAATAAAAAAAACACATCCAACCTGTGACAACTAGTATATCTCAAACTAAGCAGTACCGTGCGATGTTAAGCATTTAATGAATCATCACTCTTCTTAAATTTCTACATGCATAGTTTACACCAATAAGTTGTTTTTCAAAGAGCAAAATTTTATTGTGATTGCATCTTGGCTTCAGTCTATGAATACAGTGGTGAGAAGGGTTCAGAAAAAATTGAACGGAAGCATTAATTTTTTCAGAACTCCAATTATTTGACCTACAAAGGTTAGGTCGCTTGAAGATATTAGCTAGAGTGGTCATGGCCAAAGTTAGGTCAAAGAAGGGATGAACTTGTGCTTACCTCTATTGATCCTTGCCTAACAGAGAAAATAAGTGAAAGTCCATCTGGTACAAGTTATAAACAGATACTGAAAAAGATTGATGAAGTAGAAAAACCAAATGATGAAGTTCAAAAATAAAAAAGTGTCCTACTGCAATAATCTGCAGAACTGTAGAAATATGTCAATTTACCATAGCACATAAGATTTGCTTTATCGTCAATGATAAATGTCAAGATAAAGCTTATGGGTCAAAGGCAGACTTACGGATCCTTTCACAAAAACTTTTATTGGGGGGGGGGCTACTAATCACATAGCTACCTAAGTGTAACATAAATAATAAAGACTTTAACTTACCCTGAGTGGAGTCAACTGTCCTGTCAACAGTGAAGTCCACCCTGAATGCTTTGGCATACATCTTCAAGAAATTGTTTACTGCACCAGCTAGGCGACCGAGGGCATCCCGCAACATGTGCTTCAAGTCTTCTGGATTAGATGAGTCATGAGAGCCTGTAGAGAGCACACGTTGCCCAGGAATGTCTTCCTCACCATCAAGAATACCCTGAAAATACCAAATCACATAAAATTACAAAACCTATATAGGAACACAGCATCAACATACTACATAAATGTTTTGAATATAAATTACTCTTGTTTATATCGGTATATACAGCCCAGCTACAGAAACAAGCACTACATACAATTTGTTAATCTACATATAGGCCAAAATCATTAGGTACATTAATTACTGTTCTCTCCACATTATATCTATCAACCTATCAATCTATATATTTGATGCCTGTTCTCTCCAGGAACTCCCTCAAGGGGGTGGCCATGTCAAAAGTCTCCAAACCTTACTAGTAAACTCCAGTGACACTTCTTAGCCTTTAGAGCCTCACCCTTAACAGGCCACTGGCAGAAGGCAACAACACTGTTTTCAGAGGCTCCAACCTAATGTTCCTACCACCTACTTGTACCTAATATATCTATCTAATGGTCCAACCTACTACTTCTACCTAATGCTCCTAACTAATGTTCCTACCAACTACTTTTATCTAATGTTTATGCCTAATACTCCAGTCTAATATTCCTACCTACTAATCCCGTCCACTACTCCTACCATGTAGCCAAAAGGTAGGGGTCTCGTAGTGCTCACCACAGGAAACTCTAGAGTTCTGAAGAACGAGTTGTGTGAGTCAAGTGTTCTCACGTGTTACGTGTGACAAGGAGAGATTACACGTCCACATTTTTACTTATGGTAACACTAGAATTGAAAGCAACCTCCATACCAGCAGACCATACAGTTTTATTATCTGACAAATAAATCCTAAGTCTCAGAATAACTTATTATTTCTTTGGATGATAACCAAAAATAATGACAATGAATAAGGACAAGAATCATGAAAATAGCATCAATAAATGTAAGTAATCTCAATACAAAGGAGGAGGATGTGGTGATGATAATGGAAAACAGACTATAGAAGCTGTAAGTGCACAAAATGAAAATCCAGGGATGAGGGAGTATGAAAACACATACAACCTTAAAACTAATTCCAAAAGGAGGGACTAGATAAAGTAAAGACTGCTTGGCTTTCACTCTGGAGCCAGAAATTGCAAACATGGCGATAAGGATTGTTGTAAAAGAATTATCTAAAACCTTAAAGATGGTAAAAAGAAGGATCAGCCATGTACAAGTCTATGCTTTGTACAAGAGTTGGCATCAATGTAACAGATGGATGGAAAATAATAATGTGAGATCTAAATACCCATGCAGTCTGTAAGAAAGAGAACTGAAAGGTTAATAGAGCACTGAAGAACTGGAGACAGGAACCAAAAGCGAGAACATCTGATTAATAATTATGGTTTACCATTATGAAGACGTCATTTACATAAAGATAATTATAAGTAGAGATAGGATGACTGAAATTTAAACAAGAATATACAATAGATCTTACATTCACAAGCAAAAGGGAGATTATCAGTGATGTATAAAGCATACTTTCAGTCTCACTGGGCTTTAATCATAGGCTGATCTTAAATATAATAAAATGCTGGCAGTCAAAAATTGTAAGAATGGCACTATAAGACTGAACTGTAACAGAGAGGAGAGACCAACAGAGGAATATGTATTTCAAAATATCTAGTATGAATGGAAAATTTCTAAGCAGAGAATCATGGAGAGTACAAGGAAGATTGCCTTTATCAAATAAATCGGTGATAGCAATATGGAGAAAACTGTGCTGTGGATGGGAGAGATAGAAGACAAGGTAAAACAAAAATATTTTAGATTTCAGATTATAAAGGAAAGGAGTAAGATTTCTAGAAAGACTACATAAAAGCAAGAAATGGTATAAGGAACTGAATGAACAGCCAGAAGAGAAAACTGTGAAAGGACAGGTGAAAGATATGTATGATACATGAAAATCAATATACAACATGGTCAGGACATAGAAGAAAATGAGGAACCACCCACATACACAGAAAAGAATAAGGATGGTTCAATTCTATTATGCGTTCCAGATGAAATCTACAGTATATGGAGGGAATACTTCTCTAAGTTGTTAAATGCTGAGAAAAAGTTAAAGATGAACTCTGTTTTGGAGAGGAGGAGGGATACCTGAATGGTACTACTGAAAACATAAATGAAAAGGGTTAGATAACAGAAGCTTAAGCAACGAGTGGTAAAAAGAAGAGCAGGAAAAGTTATTGAAAAAAGATGAAGATTTCATGGCGTAGATGCTATGTCTGTACAGCAAATCAATACATGAGGGAAAAGTTCCACAGGGTTTGGAAAAAATCCACCAATTTCTCATTTCAAGGGTAATAATCTGCTAAAATCACTCTCTTTGTCACAAATTTATTTACATTTTTCAAGCTCCTCTTCTTCACTTTCCTCACCAACTTACATATCAATCTACATGCTTTCCAAGGGTAGCTGCGTGCATACGACATGCTGGTCAATGGTTATGCAACTATAGAGGAGGTTGTAATGAGATGAGCAGAATTATTTCTAGTACCTTCCTGGAAACCAAAGGCCCTCTACTTGCTACTAATATTATGAAAAGTCAGCTGTACATTAAAAATGCAGTGAAATATGTTAGAACATCAACTAATATCATGGGCTGTTCCCCTATATGTCATCAACTGATCGTTGCCTCAGTTTAAGCATCTAATGGAGTATCCTAATTTATCATTGTTACTTAATTAGACATCGAAGTAACATGAATTTTCTAAGAATTTTACATTAACCAACAATTCAGAAATAGTTCATAAATAGTTAACAAAACACCTTGCTGGTAGAGCAAAGTTACTTACCTGACTCTGTTGAATTATTCTACATGTAGCAACCAACGAATTTATTGCATCTGATACCTCAGTTGTCTCTAAATTTCCAAGCAGAGCACACATCTGCTTCACCACCTGTTGACAAAACAATGCCATGTTTTTAAACTTAAAAAGTTCGTGCTACTTTAAGAAAAATCTACAGCAAATTGGTATGAGAAGATAACAGGTAATTATGAATACATAAAGATGATAGGAATTTACTGTGGTATAAATAAGAGCACAGTTTAACTTGATGCACATTTTATCATTCAGAGTCTAGCAAGAGTCGGTACTTTAAATCTGTGGAAGACAGTATTCACAGCAATAAGTTCAACAGAGTCAATACCAACATTGCAGTGTTACTTTCATGCTGTAAAACTAAAGTCAGTATCAATTTTTTTATATCTAAATAAATATCTATCAACCTATTTATAATGAGCTTCATTCTCATGAAATGGATTGAATACATACAACCCCAAAAACACACTCATCAATACTCAATATGTAATATCTTAGTATAAAATGAACTTCCACACTAATGAAACTACAAAAATAATTAGATGTCATAAGCATAAATAAGTATTTCTCTTCAACAAGGTAGGATAAAAGAACAGGACTAAGAGCCATGAGGCTGTTAAAATACAAAATCAAGTAACATCCTACCAATATAAGAAGCACTTGCAATGACTACAACCACGATATGATAATTCATCAAAAACACATCAAACATACAAAAGCAATACTCTTAGGCTGCAAGCCAATTGGATTATGAAAAAAAGCTTACTGGATGCAAATATACAAGTTACCAACTTTACAAAATATATCAATTATAAAACCAGACTCCACTGCATGAGGTAAAACTGCAAGCAAGACAACACCTCTGGTGAGGCAGTACAATATCATCATTACTGAACCAGTCATCAAGACCCTAATGGCTAGGAGCAGTACTAATATTTGTCGTAAGGAGGGAGGAAAGCACTAAAGTGGCTGGAGTAGTCGTGATGTAACTGGGGAAGAGGGAAGAGGTACTTGTGTAGCTAACACTGATAAAAATGTGTGTGGGCAGAAGGGAAGGAGACATGAGTATGGAGAGAGTTGTAGCAATGTATGTGGGAAACAACAGCAATGTGTAGGGGGAAACAAGGATAATACAAAGTGGTGGAAAGCAGCAGCACTGTACATGTTAAGGATGGAAGGAGGTTTTAGTATGATCAGGAGCAGTAAAAATGTGTGTGGGGAGGAGAGCAAAGATGCCAGTATGGCTGGCTGCAGTAGCAATGTGTATGGGGAGGTGGAATGAATATTTAAAAACTTTAAGACTGTGAGCAGGTCACCCCAAAGTCTTCTTACATCCATGGTGTGCAAATTCAATTTTTTTCTTGTAACTAAGCTCCATTAAATCTGGTTTCATAGTTGCTGACCTCTTCTGAGCCTTCTCTATTAGATTTTTTATCTAGAATTTATGTCTGAATAATTTCACCTGGTACAGAACTATGCTGGTCATCATTTACATATTTTCATCACCCCATTTTCAGATATAATATCTACAATAGCTGTAGTAAATTTCTGGGTGA
The DNA here is from genome assembly GCA_032361385.1 of Panulirus guttatus. Lineage (NCBI taxonomy): Eukaryota > Metazoa > Arthropoda > Malacostraca > Decapoda > Palinuridae > Panulirus > Panulirus guttatus. The sequence goes on from JAUUDW010089142.1 coordinate 7,860, forward strand.
CCTTATTCATATTCCCTTTTATTCTAAATCCTCAGGATTCAAAGGTTCCAAACATGAGTACTTTCTTTCACACTTTGTTTATATCATATCTGCTCCTACAATAAACTTGCACCATCCTATGAAATACTGTTGGCATGTATCAGCGTGTCCTACTTCAGATGCAGGTGACCCATCATTTTCTTTCTTTTTTGGAAGTAGAAAACAATTAAGCTGCATGAAAGATGGAAGGGCAGAGGAAGAAGGATGTACCTAAGAGGAATGCATTAATGTGGAAAGCTGTGAAAGTGTACCAAGATCACATGGCAACTTTAGTATCAGGTCTACAAAGTATTGACTAACTGATTAGTCTTCTTCTCAAAGCATTTTATTTTATTCATTCAATACTTCTATCAGCAATGCTTATAACAGATGAGCTATATAAAACACCTAAAAATCAAGTACCTAACATAGCTGATTGATTGCTAATAAAACTTCAAACCTAATGATTTGAATATATATGGGAACAGACAGACCTGTCGGAGTCTTCTTGACCTCATTGCTGATGGGAGGTCTTGAACTGGTGTTCCATCAACCAATTGGAAGCCAGAATTCTGTAACCGTACCAGCTCTGTCTCAAATGTTTCTGGTGAGAAGAAGAGCAAAATTCTCTAATTACTAAATAGTACAAAAAACACACAATAATATTTGTAAAGACATGATTATTTGTAGATCCTAGGTATATTATGCCTAACATCTCTGACTGAGTATGAGTACTTACAAAAAGTATTATGAAATGTGCAGCAGACACTAAAAGTAAAAGAACTATCAACAGGGTATGTCTTGTCATGATATAGCTCACTTTAAAAAGAATGTCACAGGTTATAAGTTGAGTAATAAATCAATAAAGAGGTTAATTTCATAAAGAAATGATGTGTCAAAGCAATGCAGTATCTTCAATCACTAAAAAGTTAACATCCCTTATATAGCCTCCTGCTTATTCTTTAGAAATTTTACCAGGAAAGGATGGGACTTAGTCCAAGGTCTCTAACGGAGTCACAGGTTTTTCACAAGTACGATAAATCAATTTCTATTCTATCCATCTTTCTGATGCCTGTTCCTACCTAGAACTCCTTCAAATGTGTGGCCACAGCAATACAGTATCTGTAACTAGTGAACTCCAGTGCCATTTCTTATCCTTTAGCACCTCACTCTTAACAGGCCACTGACAGAAGGCAGTTCTGGTGCATTGTTTTCAGAGGCTCATACTAAATGTTTCCAATGACTACTTCTACCTAATGCTCTTGCCTAATGTTCCTTCCTACTACTTCTACACAATGCTCCTACCTACTGCCTCTATTTATTTCTCCTGCCATTTTGCCAAAAGGGAGAGCTAGCACACGGTGCTCATCGCAGGAAAATCTAGAGTTACGAAGAAAGAGGTGTATGAGTTAAGTTTTGTCAAGCGTTATGGATGACACGAAGAGATTGTATGCTTGTGGACAGAATGCTAGTAGACCCCGTGTGGGTTAGGCAGAAAGAAAAGACTTGTACCTAGGTCAGAGGAGTCAAACTTGACAACTACTAAAGTGTTGGCTCACCACGCGCCATCACCAATCTTCCTGATATCCAGGCAGTTAGTACTGGTATTATACCTCCCTGGTTGTTGGCTGCCTGCCAGCTACTACCTGCTTCAGGGTTGTTCCTCATTACTTTACATTTCCCCAGGTTGAACTTCATTAACCACATACCAGACCCACTATGAAGTTTGTCCAGGTGCCCTTGTAGAGTAGTGCAATCCTCCACATTTTTCACTTCCCTCTTGACTTTCCATCATCTTTAAACATATTCTAGGAAATCATTTACATAGACCATGGAGAGTAATTGTCCCAGAAGAGAATTCTGTGGCACTCTGCTAGTAATGTGGTAGCACATGTGTATGTAACTTAACTAATTATTTGTAATTATCTATTTGTACTGTGCAGTGAGTGAATTTTGCAGCTGAACTATCTCACTTATCATAAAACATTTCAAAAATCTGTTTTCTGACCAGATACACATTTTCATTACTCAGTCTATTCATTTTAGCCACAACCCTTATACTGTAAATGCATATCTTTTCTACCAAGCCTTTTTCTTACTTTCATGTTATGGCCTTAGGGTGTTTTAAGTTTGCATTTTCTGGAAAACTATTCACTCTCTGCATCACAACACTGGTTTAAAAACTTAAAGGTTGTGATCAGGTCATTCCTTACTCTTCTCCTATCTCCTACATCAATGCATGCATGTGCTATCAGTGTGTACAAAGAATGAGTCCTACACACGATATCTCATCTCTTAACCCAGCAATACTTAATCTTTTCATATAGACAAACATGCAAAGTGTGTGAGCACATGCATGCATCACATAACCAACATACCCAAATCTGCTGATCAACAGCTTGTGACACTAACCACTATACTAGATTTACAATCACTTGTTTACCCAGATCTAATATACACCTCATGTGTCCACTCATCTAAAAAAGAAATGGAAAGTAAAAGATATGTCAACTACAGTGAACACTTCTTCGAGGGATGTAAGGATAGAGCAAAGAGAGAAAATAACATGAAATTAATAAAGAAACTTGTTAAACAAAAGATATACAAGATGCATTTTTACTGTATAAAAGTAATGGATAAACTGAGTAAAATGACTGAAGACATGGTTAATGCAGACTGCATACATAATTCTAAGAATATGCATGGCAGCAGAGAATGTTCAAACAATAAACATGCAACACAACATTCCACAATTGGAACAATAGCTTACCAAGAACAGGATGTCTGCCTCTCCATGAAAGTCTTCATCACTCTTTAACCCCAGACAGACACAAAACAAGGTCACATCATCCAGTCACTGAATGGACAGTCCCTTCCACTGAACAAAACACCAACCATTTTAGGCATCACATACAATGCATATATGATGATCACTCCTGACACCAATAACATCAACACAAAAGCAAAACACAAACTAAATGCCCTCAGAACACTAACTGGCACCAGATTTGGTCAAGAACAAGAATCCCTCAACATCTGCTACAAACAATTCCTCCACTCCAATTCAAACTATGCCTCACCTGCCTGGTCTTTCACCCTCTCAAAAGCAAATATAACAAAGCAACAAGCACCACAAAATAATGCACTCAGAACAATCACTGGATGTCTAGCTACGTTAAACACTTAACAACTTCACAATGAAACAAAGATCCTCCCAATACAGTCCCACCTCAACATGTCTGGCTGTCAATTCTATGCAGGAGCACTAAACCCCTCCTGCCTAAGCCACTCAATGACGAACCACCAACTAACAAGCAGAAATAAAAAGCCTACCCCTGCCACACACCTCTACTCACAGATCCCCCCAAACCCCCAACAAATACTGAAAAAACACATACACGTTGAAATAACTCAACAAGCACTTACGAAAACCTCTCAATTTAGTCCTAAACTCCAACCCACCAGACATACACCCACAGAAACCACACTCCCTAGACAAACATATCCTCTGGATATTACCCAACATTACAGTACAATAAACATAATTTCAGTATAACCCAAAACCCTTCATGCCCATGCTACAACTAACATAAAGAAAACACCAAGCACTAACAACTCAACTGCCCTGCACTCTGCACAAAGATGCACACACAAAATCACAATACTTTATGACCTGCGGTTCCATCAGGTGGATGTGCCTAACATGCTGACTACTGTAGGAGCCATATAAAGATAGAAGGAACTCCTGGGGCAGGAAATAAGTAAGTGTAGGGAAACTCACTACACATATGAGTACATATCCACTATACTGTCTAATATTTTGTGTTATGGAAAAATTAAATCTTTCAAACGGCATAAAATAATATTACAAAGATCTTCATCTATTTCTTGATAAATCCTGCAGTCATTGAGTCAGTGCCTTTCTTTTAACCTCTTCCCTGGCTGAAGCTTTTCTGTATTGCATTCCAAGTACTGATTACCAAAATCAAAGAGCCTTGACCCTTATCTAAACACTTAGAATCATGTAAACAAAGCTTAAACATAAATCTAGATTACTGTATACAAGACTAGAGCCTTATATAACATCCACAAAGTCTTACATGCCAATCCAAACCCTTGAATACCACCAAAATGTCAACATTTGTATGTTTGCACATAAGTAAAGAATCTTCAGTGTGCGTTAAAACTAAATACGTACCAACCACAATGATCAATGTTTGATGATGCACCACCTCCCCTGACCCAGCAGACATGAGATCTTCCACACGAACATTCATTACTGCAAGATCATCTTCTTCCTGGAAGAAAAGAAGGGAAAAAATTAAATTAATGCAAAACACTATAGTGTTTTACATTACAGTTTCTCCACAAAGTTACCTTCACCATATCTCATTCTCAAATCACAATTTTCTGAAATCCATAAAATCTCAAGTGTTGGTTCTTTACAAAATTCACCTATTTTCTGATTTCTTTTTCTTTCATAAAAATACAAAGTTACAGCATCGAGTTAACACCCTGATCCACTCTTAATATACACACATAGCATTACAGATAAATAACCAAATATCATTAAAAAGGAGCAAATGACAGCCACAAGCTCAATTGGCTGCAAGATATTCTGCAAAGGAAAAACTTTGGTGAGAGTTTTTCTTTCATGTGTTATTGTGTCATGTACAACTGTTAGCATTTGTGTGTTCAAAGTACCACATGTGAAAAGCTACACTGAAAGTTTCTGGTGAAAGACCCATCTATCAACAAATGACATGTCAACAATCAATGTGCTGTACTGCACTTACCTGCTTTATTCCCTGATGACCCAAGTCCAATTCTTTAAATGCTCAGTGGAAGAAAAGACCTGAAAAGAGGGGTGCATTGGAGGAATGTCAAGGTTTCATACTTTATAGACCAGCATGATGAGAAAAAAGTCTTCTACCAAAATGAGTCCTCCAACCGCCTTTTCAAGTGCTATATGTGAATTCTGTAATGGGAAGACAAACCTATGGGAAGGTATACTTCTTGATATACTGGTACACAAACAGGAATTCTCAAAAGAACAAAACATTTAAAGGAAAAATCAGTGTTCATTACTGCAACAAAAAGAGTCCATC
>JAUUDW010089142.1:12995-24103 GCA_032361385.1 Panulirus guttatus
TTCGAAATCCAATGTCTAACTAAAGACACACTGTACAATCTAAACATTTTAGAAAGAAATGGAAAGACAAACACCTTACTCTAACAAGATGGTAACCACTAATTTACCAAAACAACCTAAAATGTCAGCAATATACCATTTTCAAGAAAAAATTTAAACTTTCTTGCAATTAAGGATATGTCACCTAATCAACTTGCTCCCTGACATAACATGAAAAACTCTGTTTCTTGGAAAACAAAACTATTAGAGGAAAGAATCCTATAACTGAGATAACAATTTTATGTCTCTTCTTAAAAAGACCACAAAAAGAACATCATAATCTCTGTGTACAGTATATCCCAATTAGGGTAATATTGTATGTATTTAATTTCAAACTGGATGCAACAAAAACAAGTAGGTCTTTGTTCAAAGGTACCCAGCCATTAAACTAGCAGTTAATGCAACTTAATCCAGCCTGAGCCTAATAGAAAAGTACTACAGCACTGCATCATTGCAAGTTAGCTCCTACAAAATGATGCTAAAGGAAGTAGAAAAGCATGTTTTCACATGTGATTTTACAAGTCAAATTAAGCAACAACAAGGTAAAAACAAGCAATGAGTAAAACCTGGCCTACCAACCATTCAGTCTAAAACTGTGCCAACTGATAGAAAAAAGAAATCTGTTTTAATCAATCAATCATCACTACTCCATTCCCAATTCACTGAGGTGAATCAGGTATACACAGCTTCTGTAACATCACTCAAACACAACCCCTTTTCTTTTTCACATCAACCCAAGTCCAGCATGTTAAAGTGAAAGATGAACTTCAGACTCATAAAAGTGGTTCTCAGCTTTTTACTGTAAACTAAAATGATTCAATTGAGACCAAGGTCTTAATTCATACCACTATCATACACAAAATACTTCCAATAAATTTGATCCCAAATCATTCCTTTTAACATCTTCATTTGAAATATCCATTGCCCTAATAAAATTTCTCAACTGTGCTATCATATACCTTCTTGACCAGCTTAGTCGATGTTATGCATTCTACATTACAATGCCATTGTCAATGACTTGTCCAAACACCCATCTAATGACTTTTTTCACTACATAACCTAATCATATCTTCAATCCATCTATCCTCCTACTTCCAATTATAGTGTACTATGCAAATTACACTGTTCTTATTTCTTTTCTCCACCTTCCCAATACCAACAGTGCTGTACTATGTAATTCATTCATCTTTATGGCTCATACTTTTTTACTTGTCTTGACCTATATATACTTAAGTTTCACTTCCATACATCAGTGCTGTATGGATTTTCTTTCAGTAAGTTTCTTTTTCTTATTTGTCACAGCTTTCGATTCATCCCCACTCTTTCTCCTTTCCGTGACTCTAATTTCAACTTTAGCTTTCCCAACACCATCCTTTCTAAACCTCACTTCTAAAAAAATTTAATTCATCCAAAACTTTCAGTTCTTCACCATACCAACATCTCACAAACTGTAATCACAATAAAAAAATAAGTTTCTCCTTAACAAAAGTAAATAAGCAAAAGCAAAACAGAGATACCAAACCCTCTAATCTTGAGCTCTTAAGGTAGAGATAAATATCTACCTGAAATGATGTCCTTTTTCATCATATCCATCAAAGTTAAAATCAAGTTTGTAAATCCCACAGAGAGTGAAAGAAGTGTGCTTGAAAGAGTTTAAGAAACTTGTTTGAAGGAATAACTGTCCTATTGCAGATGGATAGTCATGAAATCAAAATGTACATCAGTCAAAATTACGAACAGTAATGATGGATAACTTGCACAGCATAAATAGAAATGTGAAGAAAGACAGAATGAAGAAGTTAAACGGTTATGCAGCATGAAGAAGTTATTTGAAAAGTGCTTGGACAAAAGTCTGTTAGGAGGTTATGGTCATTTAGAATTTATAGCAGATGATACATTGGTTGAGGAGATAAACAGAGGTACAGTTGTGGACAGACTTCAGTGGTACAGCCTAGTCAGGTAAGCACTCTGTGTGAGCAGAGTCGATATTTCCAAACAGGTGGTTAGTTGTTTGAGCCAGGCAACCATGGTCAACTTGGTGGGTGAGTGGGAGAGAAGGCACTGTGGAAGTGTTTAGCGGTCCCTACTCTTGGTTTGTCACACTTACATTGTTGTATAAATTCATTACCCACCTGAATCACAATACATATACAGAAATCTGATACTTAGGTTGTTATATAAAGGAAATACATAAAGATCCTTTGGATATGCATTCATTTCACCATATTCCTAGGCAGTGTTTGTGGCTGATAGCCATGTCACAGCTACACACACACACACACACACACACACACACATAACAAAAGCACTTGTACACAGAGGCATACCCTCACTATTGTGGCAAGGTTTAAAACACTCAAATCAGTCTGAACTGAATTTCTTATGCCTGTCTCCGTGTTTACTTATGTGTAGCTGAGTAGCAAAGACCTACAGTTTAACTCATTAAAAAATGCTATATCTTTTACTGTCCACCTTGTAGACATTACTCACAAATGAACTATTCTTTTCCATTACATTTCTTCCTTTATGTTCCCATAGGATAAAAACAAGGATGGTGTAGAAATTCACATACGCATTTTTTTTTCCCACACTCACCTTACCTAACTAACCACAGCAGCCAGGTTTGAACAACTACTCATTTGTTTGGAAATTTCGACTCCATTCAGACACTGCCTTTACCTAATTAAGCAGTAACACGGAAGTCTGTCCACAACTGGACCTAAGTTGAAAGTCAAGGAGCAACGGCAGCCTGTAGAAAAGATGGATAGCTGTAATGACAACTGATTAAGGCAAAGGATATTTCAAGTGAAGATGCTATAGGAAAGACTGGGGACTGGAAGCACTTTGTGGATGGAGGTGGTATGAACAGAGATATTATTCTTCATTGATAAATCAAATTCGAACGTAATGTGAAAAGGTAAGAAGTACTTTTATACTTGGGAATAATGTTTCATTCCAACACACTGAGCACAGGCTGGTATGTGCATGAGTGATGTTGTACATGCTTTTTCTCCATGATCCACCCCATTAAACTGCAATTAATGATAACAATTAGACAGATGGAAGAGTGAAACCAATCTTCTCAAAAGCAGCACAAAGAAGTTCAAGTTAATAACTTGTCTTAAAACTGAATCTAAAAATATAAAATGATGAATGACAGGATTTGTACAAACCAGATCCATTAAGCACTATAATTAATAACTTTTAGTTAGCTAATGTCACAAGAGAACACACAAGATAAGGCATGGACTAAGTAAAAAAAAGTCCTGATTTTCAGTACTGCTGGAACTGAGGCCTTAGAAGATACTAGCATTTTTCAGATATCAAAGAAAAACCCTCCCAAGCGGTATATTCCCCATACACTGCTGATATTTCATAAGCAAATGCAAAAATTATCACAAACAAAAGCATCAAAGTAAAAACAGAAATTAGAAATGCTTTATCATCAAACATGCATATCTGTAATTATGTAAAATACAATAAATAAGAACCAAACACAGGTAAATCTTACATAGCATACTGGTTTTTATTTGTACATCTGAAAGTCTTTAATCATCAATATAATAACATTAGTATTATTAATCTTACCATCATTATCAATTCAATCTTCATTTTTATCAATACTGTAATCATCATTACACTATATACATTTATTGAATGAAATACTATCTCTAAACATAAGCATTTACACAGCAAAGACTGCGGCATACGTCCTTTCAATTCACTCACGCATATTCTCATGTCAATCAAGTTTTCACTTTGCACAAAAATGATGATTCAAAAGGCATCAGCATCTCCATTCACACCACTAGCCTTACACAAAATGCCTCCAATGCAGATGAACACCTAAAAGGGTGTTCCATGAACATCACTACTGTCACTACTTCCAATAAAGCATTAATAATGGTAGCGAAAGAATAATGGGTGGAAATATATTTTGAAACAACTAAACTAAGACACTTAATGTATCCCTGGGACAGGGGATGAAAAATACTACAAATATGTCTCCCGCATTTCATGAAAGACAACTAAGTGTGGAAGGAGCAGAGTACTGGAAACTTTTCCCTCCCATATTATCACTTTCCGTAAGTAAGAAGAGAGAAGAATTTTTCCTTGAAGTCACATGTTCCTGGTGATAGCCTGTATGACAGGAAACAGCAAGGAAAAAATGAACTCTTAACAGTGGCAGCAGTAATTGATGTGTTCTCAGAAAACAGCTGCCAGCAAGAACTGATGAGCTAGCTTTTTGTGTAAATACCCAGCTGACTTATTGAATTATTAGTAGCCTGTAGAGGTCTTCCATCCCATGGAAAGCATTTCTCTTTTTAATAGAGTGGTTAGAAGAGAGGAAGAAGAGGTGGGACAGGGGAAGGGTGAGTTCGAAATGGAATAAAAGACTAAAGAGCGTACTGGTGTATGGTAAAGTTTTTTCATACTTGAGGGTGATTTTCTACTAGCATGTTTTGCTTACGCATTTGTATACAACAGGCAGACTGTGGGTATGTATGTATCTATGTTGTATATTTTGCTTTTTGAAAGGAGAGATTCACTAAGCTAAGCAAAACACTGTAACCTGAGTACACTAATGAATGTATGGAGCCTCCCTATGTGCACTGAGGCTTTGGGAGAACAAAGGGTGAGATCTTAGGTTCATCTAAAAGTGTATCATTGTTGTCTTCAAGTCTCTTCCATACTGTCTGGGCTGCTTCTCTAAGGTATGAACTGACTGGTTTAACCTTCAGTCTTTTGAGCTGTTCTACAATCTATTCAAACAGAGGTATTTTTCATCTGTGATGTATTGTAGAGCCTTATTTTGTATCCTCTGCAACATCAGCATGCATGATTTGAAGGCAAGGAACATTGGTAAAGGAATGTCGGCTACAATACCTATATTCATGATTTTGACTAAGTGTAATATTTAGTTCTTTGGAAGGTGCCAGAATCTGTAAAGACTGGTTAGGGAATCATTTCCTAGTGTGGATCTCTGACTGATATGATCTGTGATCAAACCTCTTGATGCTAATGTGTGACCCTTGAATTTGCAGCTCTTCTTGTGTACTAACCTGTTGCATTCTATGAATGTATTGTTGTGTTTTATTCTTCCTAGCTTCATCATACTAGATTTGTTTATATTTGTTTTCATCTTACAGTCCTTTTCCATTTGTTTAGTCTGGTTGCCTGTAACTGTATTAAACATGAAAAATTTTGCTCTCCTCAGTATCCCTACAACCATCATTACAAGTGCTTGAACATATGCATGGCATATACACTGATCCCTTGGAAAAAACTTATGTATCAGATGGTAAGCAAAAAGGAGAAACATAACAGGAAAAATGTGATGAAATAAATTACTTACAGAATGATTTTTGTGGGATTATATTAGGAATGCATGGTCTTAAATCTGATAGTGGAACTAATTTGAGTATGTGCCACATCTGCATCTGTTCTGGACCTGATTATGGTATCAGATCATGACAAAATGTTAATCCAGTGTTATCAGTACTGGACTCAGTGAAATTGTTTTAATTTTCTGCACTCACAAGGTCACCAAATTTGAGATTAACAAACACAACAATTTGGCTTGGATCTACGAAACAGTATGGCAAGGAAAGGTTTATCCTGTCACTTAGTGAGCAGGTGCTGGTCTGTCACAGAATGTACCAACACTGGTGATGCATAGGCAAACTTCAAAAACAAAATTTTATCCATCCTAGATAATATGGCTCCATTCAAGGTGGTACAATTTAAAAATAGAACTAAGCAAAGAAATAGAAATGACATGCTGGACTTCACATGTCAACAGGACAGATACCTGACCAAATTCAAGCAATCCACAGTTCAGTCAGACTATGAACAATATCTGTATTCTAATAACTAAGTCATATATAAGAAAAATGAAGCAAAATCCAACTGCTATGTAAGTGCTGTTAATAATATGAATCATCCAAAGAAACTGCGCAAAATCTGAAAAGACTTGGCATTTCATCTCAACATAAAACTAAATGTAGTAACATTAGCTTGACTATTGATGAGGTATCATGTTTGACAAAATAAATGTAAATGAACATGTTAATATCTTCTTCACCACCATTACTTCATCCAGGAAAAAAACTACCTTCCTTAGTACCTCTATAACCACTATAATAAGTGTACTAATGTCGACCTACAATTCGTGGTTAAAAAATAATCAAGGAGAAAAAACACTGATTATTGATTGTGGTACGCAATGAGGAGGAACTGGAACTCTTATGATATTCATCAGTTTGTGAGAAAAGGATAAACAACTAACATGAAAAGTGTGAAGAAATAAATAAATCACAAGTGACTTTAGCAGAATTATGCAACATAGGTAGACACATTAGGTAGGAGCCTCTGCAAACACTGAACTAGAGTTGCCCTCTACCAGTGGCCTGATAAGGGTGAGGCACTAAAGGCCAAAAAGCAGCACTGGAGTTCACTGTTTATGGAGACTCTACTGCCATGGCCACCCCTTTGGGGTAGGTTGGGAGGGAACAGGCATCAGAGATATAGATATAGGCAGACAGCTGCAAGAGAAAGGGAGGCCTATGTTTGTTTACTCTAAAACTAATATCAATCTTTCAGACAATGTCTTAAACTCTTTGATCACTTCCATAATCTGCTTTCCAAACATTTATACATTTGTTTTAAGCTTCATTCAATATCATGAGCTGAAGAACCATGAGACTGTTTGGATCAGGTGATGGCCATCTTAATTTTTCTAATTTAAAATGTTTGAAAATGTTTCTATTAATATATAAACTTCGGGTTACACCAACTTATTTTTCTACATTTACTAATTTTCATTAGTGTCTCCACAAAAATGACTTTTGTCTTATGACAGCATTTCAAAGTATACTGTATGTCCACTGTCCAGCCAGTCTAATGAATATGCTGTCTCTATGTTTCTCCAACAGACATACTCCTGTGACTAACTGCACTGTTTTTTAAGTTCCATGTAACCGTTACATCAGTAAAAACATCATATTTCTTAATTCATGCTATGCATTTCTCTTTACTTAAAAACAATAACTTAACGTTTGTTTACAGACCTGCTGAGATCACCTAACTATATTTTTACAAAATTTTCAGAGCACTGAGATATTGCACTCAATTTCTTGTGTTCAATAGTGCCACTAAGCCTTTAAGAAACCTTCAGTACCTTTCTGTTTGGTACTTCTTTGCATTCTATGGTTTGCTTTCTTCAGAGCAGCAATGGCTATGTGATGATACTGCAGGTGGCCAGCAGCGAGGGAGGAATACATTAATAGAGTTAAAATATACCTGATGCCTTATATATTTTTCAGCACAAGCCAAACCATGGTGTTCCTCATAAACTTCAGCTCTTATAAACAGTGGTAAGGAGCATATTACCGTTACAAGACCATAATTCTTTCCTGTTTTTCTTTCAGCTCAATACTCTTGTTGTGACGACATTCAGCGGCCTGGCCTCTTGGTAAAGTTCAATAGCCTTTGGTACAAACTTTGTATGGTTTCTGCCTAATATGAAATGCAATAGGTAAATAAAGAAAAAACTACTTGCCTTGTAAGAAATGAGGCAAAGTACAGTGCCCCCATAGATAAGGTGACACAGATATACAGAAGAGCAGGGAGGAGAAGTACCAAAGAAATAAAAATTCTAAATTCTAAATGCATGGCATTAAACAAAAATCTGGCACATAACAAAGCGAAATGGAACTGTCAATCTCAAAACAGAAAGTAAAATCAAAAGCGAAGGAGGGTCACCTTCTCTCTTATCAGCTTATACTTTTCCCACTATAAGGTAATATTTCCACGGATACAACTAACTGGATTGAAATTTGTGGTTAGAAGTGCAAGAACACATCATTATGGAAGAAAATGTACGGAACAAAATGAAGTATACAGTGTCTTAAAAACTTACAGTGCGCAAGTAGGACTGCTTGACAGAATCAGCATGCATGAGAGTGAAGACAACATCTTCATCATACTTCATACAGCTGTGCACATATTCATATTCCCCAAGGATGGTCTCTCCTGATAAGTAGTCATCCACTCCTCGAACCTAAGAAGAAATGCATTTTATCAAAAACAGTATTCAACAAAAATGCTCTTGAACCTATGGCAACTAATACACCTTATAAATTGTATAAGAGGGTGAGTGAAGTAATAAACTTTGGTATGATATATGAAATGAATAGAGAGAGTGAACTTGAGCTGTATGGTGGGAGGTGATCTGTTATAAGAGGTCAGAGAAAGTAAGGGCTGTATTGTACAATGGAAGGAGAAACAAAGAGGGGGGGAGATGTCCAAGGGAGGAAGGAGACTGAATCCTTGAAGAGAATCCTTAAACAGAAATTTTTTCTAATGTCATTCTTTTCCTTCTGTTAAATTTCAGAACACCCAATTCATTCTATCAATTATGTAAACATGTTGTTCATAACCATATCCTCCACTCTAACCAGGAAACTACACATAATCAACATCATAAAATCAGGTTCCCAAAAGCTATGGGTGTTTTATGTCGACAAGGGTTTACTTTGCCCCACTATGGAGGACTGCTAACATATTTGAGGAAGCTTTTCCTCCAACTCTAAAATTAGCCAGAGTGGGATTAAAAACCTTCAATCTCTGCTTTTCCAAGCACCACCTCTCTTCAACCATCCCAGCCCTATCATCATGGCAAAATCTCACTGCAGGTACTCGTAGGAAGATACACTACCACTATTTTTTTGTTTTTGTTTTTAGTTTTACTTTACAAAATATCTACTGTCTACTTTGTAAGTATTACTTTGGACACTGCTCTTCTCAACTGCCTGCATGCATTTCAATCAGCTAAGCTTGGACCTGTGACTTGCATCTGGCTGTTGCTTCCCACAGTCTCTTTACAGACACCAGCGTTGATCAGCAAAGCTGTGAAACTCTCTTCATTCCTCCATCTTTCTCTCTTCCTATAACCTTTCTACCTTTAAAGGTCATGTGTAAAAACACATGAGGAGCTCTGACTGATCATTTCAATCTTTTGTCTTAACCCATTTTCCTTTCATCTGAAATGATTATGACTTGACATGTTTTGCCAATGCCATGTCGGTCACTATGAAAAAACAATACGATAAAAAAATTTAATTAGATTAAATCATCTGATATTTGGTTTATGCATTCTATAAGGATGAATAAATGACAGTTGACTCTAAAAAAGCTAAACAGCTAAAATAGTACACTAATGTCAAATGAATAATGAAAAGTAGTTGAGAAAAAATAGAATTTGCAAAATAAGGATAGGGTTGCAATAAATTCAGAAGCAGTGTACCCTAACCATGATAAATGTGGGTATTAAACAGAGCATGATTATGATTACAGAATCTTTTGTTTTTCTTCATACTTGTTTGCTATGTCCCACATGAGCGAGGTAGCATCCAGAACAGATAAGTGAGGAAAACTGATGAGTTGGAGGTAATGTAAAGAGAAAGCAAATATGAGATAAAAAGTGGGAGAAAGGAGGGGTAGGATAGTAAACATCAGAATACAAAGAACATATTATGACCACAGTCTTTGTTCAGCATTCTGCAAATTCACAGGAAAATCATTAAGACGTCTAAACTCTACACCTTAAAACTTATCTCCTACTTCTAAAACAATCTTCACCTTCAAAACACTTTCAATATTCTCAGGCTCTATTCAAAATCAGTGTCATTATGTTGCACAATGTAAAAAACTTAGAAGAACCATGGAGCTTTAACTCTTAAACAGAACAAATGATCTTATGGAACACTCACCTGTGTGAAAACAAAGAATTACATTTTTTGTATTACATATATGTATATAACCCATTAGTAAAGAAACACCCTAAAAAGGTAGTGGCAGGTTTTGAATGACTGCACTGAAGAGGGTAGGTGGCCAGTGTACGACTGGGTAATTGTTTGTACTCAGGTGTGATTTCACAGATATACATTGTACATACAAGTTGATACCAAAGTAAAATACACAATTTATATTATTTTTCAGGCATTAATCTATGCCATATACACTAACTGTACCACACACATTCCATGGTTCCATTCTATTGGAACTAAGGATGCGAATGTAAGTCATAGGGTTGGTGAGGGGACAAAGGTTCTGGGAACACTGAGTAATGTGTGGAAAGAGGTCAATACCTAGAAGGACAAAAATAGGTGTATGGACGTGAGACACAGACTATGGATGAGGATGTGCAAAGGAGAGCAGACATGTTAGAAATTAAATGCTTGAGGACAAAATGTGGTGTAAGGTAGAGTGATCAAGTAAGTAATAAAAGGGAAAGAGCTAGGAATGGTGATGATATGAGTGTGGTTGGAAGAACTGAAGAGGTTGTGCTAAAATGGTTTGGAAAAATGGAGAGAACGAGTGAGGAGAAGTTGACAAAGAGGATATATGTGTTAGAAATGGAGGGGACAAGAAGGTTGAGACCAAACTGGAGACAAAAGGATGGAATGATAAAATTTTGAGTGATAGGGTCTGGACATGCAAGAGCATGAAATACATGCATGAGACAGAGTGAAATGGAATGATGTGATAGAGAATGGATGTGAACGAATGAGACCTTTTTTCGTCTGCTGCTGGCACTACCTTAATAACAAGGGATATAAAAAACAAGTATGAAAAGAAAAATACATGGAATTTTCTAAACAATTCTAACTACTCTTTTGCATAAAATTTCATTTCAATGATAAACATGAATGACTGGGCCTTGTGATATTTTTTCAGCTACAGCAGAAGAATAACCAGTGATATCTATGGATAACTGGTGGAATTAAACATTAGACAGGAACTCAGATGTAGGTGGAGAACATTAAATCATTAACTGATGATAAGAGAACTGAACCATGCACTGTCAACTCACGACCATATCACTTTTTGAGTTATGAGTAAAACTTTCTCTTTTCAAACCTTGAAAAACTGAGTCTGATTGTTTGGAAAGGTCAAGCAAAACATTGTTACTGATCATTTGGTGCATATGTCAAGTTTTGGACCAGCTAATGCTATGTCATGCCCAGCAGACTGCCATTCTACTCCATAGACACACAGTAGCAATT
>JAUUDW010089143.1:0-15874 GCA_032361385.1 Panulirus guttatus
TTGGATACTCTTAAGAAATAAAAATGCCAGATGTGGAAACTTTATGGTTTTACCTTAATAGAAAAAATGAATTAAAAAAGGACCAGCTACCATTTTCATATTTCAATGGAGATTTCATACACTTCAGGAAAGCATCAGAAAATTAAACCTGCAAATGAAGGGTTAAATGGCATATGTATGGTAATTGGGAATTAGTGTGATGAACAGCATGTTGGCAGCATGACTTAATTGTTTTTTTTTTTTACTCCCTCCTCCCATTTTTTTGTGTGTGAATGTGTGTGTGTCTTTTTTTGGGGGGGTGGGGGAACATTAAGTATTATGAGTGATGATACTCTATCAGACCCTGGGTTGTGCCAGTTAAGGGATGGCTGTCAACCAGTCAAGTCTCCCTCATTTTCTTGTTTCAGTCCTATTAACCTCGGTTGACATTTAAGATGACAAGTAGTTCCCAGAACTTAGCCTTAGGGGGAAGGGAGTGTCTGGTTTATGGAAAATTTGTTTTCTTATAGAGTCAGGGTGCTAGAAGCAATTTATAACCAAAAATCACCCCTAGTCATTTTCTGCCAGGTTGTTTCGTTAGCCCATCATATCTAGCAAGTCCCATGCTGTAACCAATATAGCCATTGCATACTGTGGAACACAAGTTGTCCCAGATGTTTAAAAAAAATTAGTTAATCCCATGCAGAGCCAGTCCTCCCTTGAACTTGGAGTTTATAGAGAAGAGTTTCTTCTGGGGCACCTTCAGTTTTGGTTTCTGTACCTCTTTGGTCTTCCTGACACCCAAAATTGAGAATGTCTCTTTTCCCCATGATGAGTTGGGAATATGAGACAGGAGCCACACTGAATAGTAGTTAGGCCCACCAAGTACTGTTATATACTAGTTAATTTATTGATCTTGGTTCAGCCATAGTAGTTGTCTGTCTTTCCTATGGTATGGCTTGTCTTAAGCTGCTGCTTTGTGAGATAGCTGCCATTGTACATACCTAGAGCTGCTACTGCAAGGATCTTGCTTTGGCAAGATGTCTTGATCTCAGAGTCATCTCTGGGGGACTCAAGAAGAAAAAATATGTAGACAAGTCACACTTGTAACCAGAAAGTTCCTTTGCCCCTGTTGGTATACCACTGATACTTCATTGAACATGGCTGGCAAATTTGCTAGTGTGAATGATACCCCATTATACATAACATTATGGTGCAATGTTGGGATCATGTCTTCAGGTAAGTTCAAATGAGATGATCACAATGTATCACAGAGTCATTGTTGGGGAAATGGTGATGAACTGACATCCTTTCATTTTCATATTCCTAGGAGCCTACCAATGATATGTTAGGATACTAATGAGAAAATGGTTTATCATTTACTGTCTCCCACCTCAGTTCCCATATCATGTATTATTCAGAGAATTGAGAAAATTTGTTTTATTTTTACCTCTGAAGTCTTCCATTTGATTTGGGCCTGCACCTGGGACTTAGCTGTACTGAGCCATGAGTGAATTTTTATTGTTAGCACCAGCTTCAGGTACATCCTACTGCAGTTTTTGAGGCTGAATTCTGGTCTATCTTTTGTCTTAGTGTAATTTTCTTTTCTGTATAAAAAGTTAGTTTCCTTCCCAGTGACTTAACCCTTTAAACGTAACTTTTTACCTTTTCATCCCTCGAAATTCATGTCTTTTGTGTTGTGAAAAGAAATGTATTTAGCTTTACATTTTCATCAAGAATACTCACAATATAATGACAGAAATATTTTCAGAAGTATATTTTGTCCACTTCTTTCACTATACAGTGTAACAAGGAGTTGAAGTCTTGAAGATCTTTCAGAACACTGTGCTAAAAGGTGCAGAAGTAAGGCCTGAGTGTCAAGTGAGTTACCATAGCACATATTTTATCAAATGTTTTACCAAAAAAAAAATTTATTTCTGATAATTATTATTACATTTTCTCTTATATCCTAAATGATTTTGTTCTTGTCAATCAATAAATCACTGGTAGTTTTTTCGTAAGAGCAAAACTGCAAAAGTTTGTAAAATACCAGCCGCACCAGACAGATGTTGTAGTGTCATGATCAGGCACTGACTACACTTTTGCAAGAAAAGCTTCTGCCTCACCTTGGTCAAGTTTCAAATGCTGAAAGAATCAATGTCCATAATAGTCCTCTCCAGTTCAGAGACAGATTCAGGATCATCTTCTGCCCATGAAACTTACTAAAAGTCACTGTTTCTTTCCTGGGAAACACACAAAAATGTTCTCAAATCTTACACTACTATAAAGACATCAACAGTGAACAGTTTTTTGAAAAATGCAGATACAGAACAACTAGATGCCATAACATGAAATTTGGCAAGAAACTTGTTGAAAAAAATGTAAAGTATTTTTATAGTAAAAGCTTAAGTAGTGGATGATTTGAATAAATTGAGTGAGGAAATTGTTAATGGAAATTGTCAATGCTGACAGCCTATAGAAGTTTAAAAAGTTGCTTGATATTAAAAGACTTCAAATAATGGGGCCCCATGAATGTAGAACCCCCTTCCTCTACTATACAAATGCGATAAGTAATTACATCTAACCTTTATTTGCTCTTGCACTCATGGCTCAAAATTCACATCCCTACAGTACTGTTGAGACTTCTGCACCTTGAGAATTCCTGTCCATATTCTTACTGCCAATGACTTCTTCCACAAGTTCCATAATACACTCATGACCATATCCCCCTACTCCATCCTATGGTTCATATCATCACTATGGTTTCATCTCCTACCACATCCACCTCCAGGTTCCTGAAGCATTCCACTGTCCATTTAAACTTACACTCAAAACACACTCTCTCTCTCTCTCTTTCTCTCTTTCCTTATTTTTGTTCACATTTACTTTTTTTCTCTATTCACACTCTCCTAAACTCTGATACCAGATTCTAGAGTTTCTCCCTGGAGTGTACTTTCAGTGTCATGTCATCTGCAGACAGCAACTGATTTGCATGCCATCCCTCTCCTCCCCAGCAAACTGTAGACTAGGAGTGGTCAACATATGGCCCATGGGCCACATCCAGTCAGCCAGATATTTCTATCTGGCCTTCTACTGTGTTTAGCAGTAAAACAAAATAATAAGTTTTGATGATTGTACATGAATATTTGTGTAGGAACAAGTAAAAAAGAATGCTGAAGAGCTGGTTATTCAAATACTTGAAGAGAGAACCTTTTTCACAAAAACTAAGCAATATCTTTACATACAAAATCACCAAAAACAGCAAGTCATTCTCTGAAGGAGAATCGATGATAGAGTGCATGGTTGACTCTGCCTCCATTTCATGCCCAGACAAGAAAAACTAACACAAGAAAATTAATATGTTAAGTTGAACTGTTGTGAAACATGTCAAGGATATTGCTGAGAACCTGTATGTGCACTAATTAACCTTTTCACAATGGCTGATATCAAATAATGTGTTCTTAGGTAATAGTGGTTGACATCAGTTGATATACTAATATTTTCTGCCTTTCTTTGAATTACCAGATGAATTATTTTACCATTAGTAGCTTATAGAGGTCTCCTTCATTGACTGTAAGGTGTGGGAAACATTATTAATCTCATGACTACTACATCCACAATTATGATAGTCATCCACTTTGAGAATGCTTACTGCACAGAGTGACTCTATGGAAAATACATAGATTGCTAGATAACCAAAGTCATTTGGAGGAAAACTTATAAAAAACATCAGCTGGTGAGGAAATTGAAGACGAATTGGCATGAGCTTGAAAAGAAATAAGAAACCAATTGTGTGATTCTAACAGGATTACATAAGGAGGAGGGAAGCCTGCAAGGGAGGTGTCCAAACTAAACTTGTGCTTGTGGAAGAAACTACTTTACTACAGTGCCTAATTTTCTCTTCATGTAATCTTAGGGCAATGGAGGACTTTGGTGATTGGTAACTGCTACCATACCTCCAAAGAAAAAGTATCCTGTACTCTCCCTACATTTGCCAGCCATTCAATGTATTCATGCTTATTTTTAGTTTGAAAGTTGTAATGTTTTTCTTTATATCTTTTTATCCACCAACACCATCCCTTTGTATTAAATAACAGTATGTACAAAATTATGAGTAGTGTGTCCAGTATAAAGAAAGAAGCAAATCCTTCAATATCCTCCCCACTTACTGGCAGATCCCCCTTGCTCTGAATATCAGCATGCCTGTTTATGAGATTAGGGACCACTTGGAAAACAGGCTTAATATGATTCAAGAAATATAATTTCAGCATCCTCCTGTCATATCAGGAACTGTCAAACATGTCTTTCACATTCTCTTCAAGCATTAACTTATCAGTGGAGCAATCCAGCACAAAAGTAGTAGCATAACTCTATGTACTTTTTGTTACCTGGTGACTTCCACCAGTCTTCAGGGTCTTCTTCTCTCCTTTCTCTCCAGCCCAGGCTTGTCTTAGGCTATTGGATTAGTCGTTGGTTGACCAAGCTTTTGGAAGCTGCAAACTACATAACCCTCACACACTTGCTGGTCTGGTACGTTTTGTAAGTACTTGTCCAGGGCACTCATAAACTATTCCATTGTGCATCCCATGGCTTTTCTGATGATTGTAGGCAAGGTTTTGAAGAGTCTTGGGCCCCAGATTTTTAAGGTTTTCTTTCTTTTTGTACATGTTGCACCTTTGGATTTCAGAGGTAGCATTTTACGTAGTCTTCCTAGTCTGTCATGTCAGTAGAATGTTATATTTCTGAGTGTTAATTGGAGACCATTTCTTCTAGGATTTTCCAGGTATAGATGATTATATACCTCTGTCATTTGCATTCCAAGCAGTATAGCCATGGTGAATTTGGTTGTTTTCAATAATTTAGCTCCTTACCACATTAATATGAGCTGTGAATGAACTCTGAACACTTTATTATTCTGCAGTTTGCCTGCTTTATAGGGTGATATTTGACCTTAGCATTGATTCATCATTGGTTTTGAAAGTCTGCTGGATCCAGTCCACCATCTTTCTGGTGGAGGCAAGTGTTGTTTTGTTATGTTCGTTGAAGGTTAGGTCGTTTGACATTATTACTCCGAGGTCTTTCAGTACTGTTTTGGATTTCTTCATTTTCCCCATACTTTTGATTGGTAATCTATCATTTTTTGAGATTAAAAAAGAAATGTGCACTGCATGATGGAATTTCTGGAACATGCCTGCCATGTAAGGAATAGGAAATAAAGTAAGCAGCTTTAGGTATTTCTCTCTGACACTTGATGAGAGTTTTAATGATAAGGACACCCATTTGATAATTTTCATTTGAGATATGCCAATTTGAGCTCACAGAAAAACTGGCATCAGTGCAATCAGTGAGAGATACAACCATTGGAGAAGACTTGATGGAGTAAATAGATTGGATCTCAAAATTAGGATGGAGAGGAAAAAATTGGTTATTAACTGCCAGTGTAAGTTCATAATTGACATGGAAATATGCTAGATTGCTGAAAAGAATTTTTGACAGGGTCAGAGAAGCAGCTCTCAACAGAATATTGTTTTCTTACACTATTATTCACCAAAATATCCTCTGTAGCGCATTGTAATTGAATCTAAAAAGTGTTGTGGACACAATTATATAAGTAGTCAACTGTATTTGAGTAAGAGGATTAAACCAAAGGCATTTTAAAATCCTGCTTGAAGAATTTGAATCTGAACCCACAAATGGTCTGTATCACACAAATGTAAGATGGCTGAGCTTGAAAAAGGTCCTAGAAAGAATTTGGGAATTGAGAATAGTGATTAGTTTGTCTTTGAAAGTAAGGCAAAAAAATTTAGATTTCCCATGGCTGAATGATTGGAAGTGGCTCATTGATTTTGCATTTGCCACTGATACCATGGGCCTCATGAATTAAACGAATTCAAAACTGTAAGTAAATAGGGGTTTTGCAAGTGATTTATATTACATTGTAGAAGTTTTTATGAAAAAACTGCATTTTATCTCATCAGATAAGAAGTAAGCACTTTATCTACTTTACAATTTGCAGCACACTACTGTTTATGATCAGTACTTTAAAAAGAAATCTTCATGGCTAATTGACTAATATACCAAATTTTTTCATTGATTCTGCGACTTCAAACTGATTAAAAAGTATATGTCTGGTGTTCTGTCCATTCTCATTTGAAATAGATAAAGCCCCATTTGACCTCTAATTCAGGTTTATTGACTTTCAGTGTAATTCATTAATTATGGACCAAAGTATGTCAGTGCCACATGCTAGATTTTACTCTTTTTAACAATTATATATAAGGACTACTTTTGCTGTGAGGAGACAGTTTTCTATGATGCAGCTAAGTAAACCAAAATTAGATCGTCAGTTATTGATGACCACCTTGAAACACTACTCAGCGCTGTAACAATGGAGACAACACATGATTCATTTGTAATGCACATCAGCACTGTCAGTCATCCATCCTTATAAGCTTCTCTCATTCTCATCTGTGAAAAACCCATTAGATATTGAATGAAATTATCTTCAATAAATTTTTTCAGCCAAATTTCAGTTTTATTTTGATGCAAGCATTCAAGTATTAGTGATAGTTGATTTGAATGCAAGAGTTGATAATGAGCCAGTAGAGGGTATAACAGTGGGTCATAAGGTACCCAGTGATATGTACCCAATAATATGATTGGTAATGGTGAACAGCTTGTGGTATTGTGTGTTGAAAAGGGACTTGTGACTGAGAGTATAGTACTTGGTTTAAAACAAGAGACATACATACACATCTGTGGGTGAGTAGGAGAGATGGTATGTGGGTGTTACTGGATTGTGTACTAGTTGAAAGGCATGTGAAACAGAGACCCTTGGATGTGAATGTGCAGAGAGAGGCAGCTGGTGGTATGTCTGATAATTACTTGAAGGTTTGTAGAGACTTTTAGAAACAGGATATGATGTTGATAGGAATAGAGTGGTGAGAGTGAGTGAGCTTGTTGTGCAAGAGGCTTGTGTGAAGAGATATCAAGAGAGGTAGATTGAAGAATGGCAAAATATGTGAGTAAATTAAGCTAGGGGAGTGAATGAAGAATGGGAAGTATTTATAGAAACGGTTCGACATGTGCAAGAGAAGTGTGTGGGGTGCAGAAGATGGGAGATGGGCTTTTGAGGAGGGTAGTGAGCAGTGAAATGGCAAAGTTAAGTCGTTAGCAAAAGGAAAAGAGAGATGTATTGGTGCTACTTGCTATGAAGGAGTGCAAATAATTAGATGTACAAGAGAAAGTAGCAGGAGATTAAGAGGAAGGTGTAGGGACTGAAACAGAGGGCAACTGAGTGTTGGGGTGAGTGAGTATCTGCAAACTTCATAGAGAATAGAAAATGTTTTGGAAGGATATTAATAGTGTGAGAAAAACAATAGAACAAATGGCAGCATTAGTGAAGGGGAAAAAATAGTGAAGTGATAGCAGGAAGAGATGGAGTGAATATTGTCAAGAATTGTTGAATGTGTTTAATGATAGGGTGGCAGATGTTAGGTGTTTAAGTTGGGAATTTATTTGAATGAAAGAGTCTTTTCAGGTGGATTGGTAAAAAGAAAGAAGGTGGTGAAAACCTTGCATAAGATAAAGTGTGGTAAGGCAGCGGAGTGGATGGGACTGGAGTTAAATCTCTCAAGGGAGGAGGTGACTTTTGCTGATTGGTTAGGATTTTTGTCATATGTATCACTTGTGGTGAGGTACCAGGGAATTGACAGAATGCCTGTATAATGCCATTGTATAAAGGCAAGGAGAACAAGATTGAATCTTCAAATTATGTAAGTATAAGTTTGTTTAGTGTATCTGGTAAGTTGTATGGGAGAATGGGATTGAGAGGGTAGTGGCATACTCAGAGCTTCAGATTTGGGAGGAACAAAGTAGCTTCAGGAGTAGTAGAGGATTTTTTGATCAGTTGTTTGCTTTGAAGAATGTGTTTTGAGAAATATTTAAAGAAAAAGAAAAATATTATGTGCCATATATAGATCTGGAGAAAGCATATGATAGGGATGATTGAGATGTTCTGTGGCAGGTGTTGTGAGTGTATGATGAGGGAGAAAAGTACTATAAGCAGTTGAGAGTTTTCATCCAAAGAGTATGTGTGTGTTTGAGTTAGAAAAGAGAAAAGTGAGTGGTTGTAGATGAAGCAGGTTCTGTGGGAAGAGTGCATGATGTCACATGGCTCTTTAATTTGTTTATGGACAGGGTGATGGGGGAGGTGAATGCAAGGGTTTTGGAGAGAGGAGCAGGTCTGTAGGCTGTTTTGGGGAGGGACACTTGAGAGGTAAGTTATTTATTGTTTGTTGATGACATGGCATTGTTGGCAGATTTGAGTGAGAAACTACTGAAGTTGGTGTCAGTTTAGGAGAGTTTAAGTCGAAAGTTGAGAATAAATGTAAATAAAAGCAAGGTTGTTATTATTATTAGGTTTAGCAGTGGAGAGAAATTGGTAAGGTGGGGATGTGAGTTTAAATGAAGGAAGTGGATTGTTTTAGATACTTTATATGGGAATAGGCATGGCAGTAAATGGAACCATGGGACTGAAGTGAGATGTTGAGTGGGTGAGGGGACAAAGGTCCTGGGAGCATTGAGGAATGTGAAAAAAGAGGTCATTATCTGGGAGGGTGAAGATGGGCATGTTTGAAGGGAGATTATTCCCAGCAATGTTGTATGGATGAAAGGCATAGGCTGTAGATAGGAATGTACAAAAGAGAGTGAATGTGCTTGAAATTAATTTTTTGAGAACATTATGAGGTATGAGGAGAGATGATTGGGTAAGAAATGATAAGGTACGAGAGAGGTGTGGTGATAAAAAGAGTATGATTGAGATATCCAAAGAGGATGTGCTGAAATGGTTTGGACATATGGAGAGAGTGAGTAAGGACAGGTTGACAAAGGGGATATGTGTCTGAAGTGAAGGGGACAAGGAGAAGGGGAAACTGAATTGGAGATGAAAGGATGTAGTGAAAGAGGTCTTGAGTGCTCAGAGCCTGAACATGCAGGAGGATGTAAGGTTTGCATTGGATAGAATGAATTGGAGCAGTGTGGTATACAGAGGGCGATTTGCTGTCAGTGGACTGAACTAGGGTATATGAAGTGGTCAGAAAATCATAGAAAGATCCGTGGTGCCTGTTTTCGATAGGGGTCTGTGGCTTTGGTGCATTGCACATGACAGCTAGCTATAATTCATCCTATTACATGGTAGGATGAAAATTGCTGGCTGTTGGGTTGATATAATTTTAGGAAATATCATACTGATAATCGACAGGAAATGAGTGACTACTTGCAAAGGAGAAATTTTTAACAGGTAGACAACATATTTTTTGTTAAAAGAGGTTATGTATAACCAGTCTTCTAGACTTGTATGACAGGGTAAGCTCCACCTTAGATTAAAGAGAGGGATAGGTAGACTGTGTGTTCATTGGACTGTCAGAAAATTCGTCATTGGAGTTTGATTTAAAAGCAAGATATAAAGGCAGGATTAAGGGGTGGGTTCCTTCATTGGATAGAAGACTACCTTATTGCAAGGGAGTAAAGAACACAGGTAAGAGATTCATCCTCGAATTGGGCTGGGGTTACAAGTGGCATGCATCAAGGCTCAGTCTGAGGTCCACTGCTTTTCTTATTGTATGTTGATGACTTGCTTGATGGACTGAAATCATATCTTAACATGGCAGCTGATGATGCCATGATCATGAGAAAAATAATGATGTAGTCATGTCATTAAAAGAAGTGCAAACTGCACCTAAAGAAGAACATAGAACTTACAGAGAAGGTTTAAAGGAAGACAACAAAGATTTTACCAGAATTAAGTGAGCTGAGTTAGAGGGAAAGGCCAGAGGCTTTAAATTTACCAACCTGGGAAGAGATAAGTGTGAGGGGTGATCTAATCATAACCTTTAAGTTTTTAAAAGACGCCAGTGATGTGGACAGTGGAAAATTGTTCGAGAGATGTTGGGATAGAGCACCCAGAGGAAATACCATGAAATTAGGAAACTTGTTAATAAGGATGTAAAGAAATACTTTCTTACTGTAAGAGTGGTGGATGAATAGAAGGGAATGACAGAGGACATGGTTAATGCAAGCAGCATACATGTATTTAAGTTGTATGATAGAAGAGAATGTTCAAGAGATGGAGCCCCATGAGTGTGAATCTCCCTCTCCATACAGTACAAATAAGTAATTACAAAGACCTAATTGCATGTGTACAGGGAAGAGCAGCTAAGAGGGTACCAAAGTTAGGAGAATTAAGTTATAATGAGAGGCTAAGGGTTTCAAAGCTGTCATCCATGAAGGAAAGGAGAGGGAAGCAGACCTGATAACAGCCTTCAAGTTTCTAAATCAGATGGATGATTATGGCTGGGATGATTTCTCGAAGAGATGGAGCACCAGAGTAACCAGAGTCCGTAACAGAAGGCTAAGTAAAAGTTATTTAGAAAGGATGTTAAGAAGTACTGTTTTAGTTTTAGGATGTTGGATAGTTGGAATAAGCTGACCATTGAGCCAGTGAATGCTAGCAGTTTACAAAGGTTTAAAAGGCTTCTTGAGGACATAGAAAGTTCAGATGGGGATCCACGAGATTAGAACTCTTTCCCCATACAGTACAATTAGGTAACCTTGTCTATACTGTAGAAATCCGGGCCACAGGAGTTAGCAGATGAGGGTCCGGGAGCTTGAATCTGTTAGTCAGTCTAAAAGAATATAAAGGGAAGATACATAAAGATGAGAAAATATTTGAGTTGCTGAATATTGTTATATAGTATATTCATAGTGAAGGACACATTACCTTCATAATTAGGTGGGATGGAGAGGAAGTTATAAAAAGCACTGAGACAGAAAACATAAAAGTAGGCTTTAGAAGGATCTTGATAAGTGTAAAGGGCTTGAACCTGATGAAGTTTTATCATATTCATTTAAGAAGTGTGCAGAAACTCAGAACAGGCCACTTGAGATGTTCAGAAAATTGACGGAAGAGGGTCAGTGTCAAGGAGTGGAAGAGAGCAAATGTTTTACCCATCATTAAGGAAGGATGTGGGATATTGCATGAAACCATATAGGCTAGTGTCTTTTATGAGCTTATGTGTAAAACACTGTAAAAGATAATCGAAGGGCAATTGGATAATTACGAGAAGAAACTACATACCATAAGTGAGAAGCTGCATGGGTTCAGATGGAAGAGGTCCTATGCAAGACTTCAATGAGAGAGTGACCTTTAGCACTGAAAGTAAAAGAGATGGGTGAATGAATAATGTGTTTCTGAATTACCAGAATGCATATAACAATAAGATTTCCATTCATCAGATTGGTGATAGAATTTGATTTTTAGCCAGGCATAAAAGGGAAACTCCATGAAAATCAAGATAATATAAGATTTACTTTTTAGAGGACGTAAGTGGGAAACCCCTTGAAAGGACCAAGAATAATAGAAAATTTGATTTTTAGGCAGGCATAAGAGGGAAACCCCATGAAATGATCAAGAATAATCTCAGGAGAGGAGAACAGTAGAGCATCTTTGAAGTGATTGAAAGTAATCAGTTGTGTCCTTCAGGGTTTAGCCTTAGGTTTGCTATTATTCCTGATTATTCCTGATCTATTTAATCCTTTCTTTGCACTGAGCCACGTATGTTGCTGTACAAAGTACATTGCTCCAAGCTGCATTTGTGGCTGTTATCCCTTGCACCATCATTGAAATTCTCATCAGATGTATGACTCCACATTTTATCCATAATGTCATTAGCAACCTAGCAACATAGCTGGAAACAATATCAGACATTACAGTCCCCATAAATCATCAAAGGAAGTGTAGTTGTGCTATAGTAGCAGGAAGTTAAATTTATGCAGCAATATAATTGTCATTTTTACAATAAAAGAAACAATTTCCCTTCTATTACTGTTTATTTTTTTGTTGAAAATAAGCTTTCTCATATATTCATATTAATGATGTACTGTCAGTGTAAGTGACATGTTAATATGTTAATGATGCATATAGAATAAAGTAGAATTGTATATGTAAAAAAGAAGTAAATGATATGTATAGGATGTGTGAAATCTTGCTTGGATAAGAACCTTTATGTGTGTAATGTACTTAAGTGTATAGAATGCAGTTACATCTTGTACTTATTTTTATTTATAACTTCCCTAGGACCCCTAACTAGAAAAGAGTTTTGGAGTTACTCAGGAACGCTTTTCAGGAGCTTCTGCAGCTCTAGTGCTACATTGCTTCTAGTAACAGGAAAATGATGGACACCTTTGGAATGAGAAGTTCTTTGACAAGACTGAACTTTCAGAGAGACAGCCTTTCCAAAGATGTCTTTCTGATCTCGGTGTAACCCCATGCTGGCAGAGTCTGGTAATGCCTCACATCTAGAAGAACTCCATGATCATCAGGATCTGTTTGCCTGTAAGGGCCTGCCCCATCCACACAGTACATCCTTCCACACCAGTATAGTGAAAACTATATTACTTTTTGGCCATTTACTTCAGCTATATACGATAAATAGATATTCTGTAACGGGAAAAGTTTGGAATTATTATTCATTTTGTACATTGGGAAACAACTTTTTCAGAAAGAAAGTACAATGAAAGGGTTAAGTGACATGCCAAAGGGATTTGAATCACTCCTGCATATGATTGCACGTGATGCTGAAATGGTGAGAGAAGTCTGAGAGAGTGTCCAGGATTGCAGCAACTTCCAGAGACACTTAGAGAAGCTCCAGTTTTGGTCAGATTCCTTGTTGATGAAATTCAGCTCAATATAATGCAAAATGATGGAGATCAGTCAAGTGAAAGAAGGCCTGGTTATGACTAATTTTTCACAGGGAACAGATTATAGGAATATTTATACCAAGGTGACTTGGTGGTTGACATAGTACCTAGCCTTTCACCCAGAACACCATATCAGGAAAATTTTTAAGGATGTAAATTATTTGTTCATTATAACAGAATTTCTTCAAGTGTAAGGACAGGGAAATGTTTTCAAAAATATTTACATCATATGATAAACCCAATTTTTTTTTTTTTTATGTTGAAGGCTCCAGTCACGGACAAAAGTCCACATCAAGGAAGGGGAGCTAATTGAAAGAAATATAGAGAGAATTGAGAAAGGGGGAAAATAGACAGTATACATTACAACTTTTATTGTTCTTCTTGAAGAAACATGAAGATATGACAAAGAAAGTCCAATAGAAAGTAGCAGTGTACCTGAGATAAGGGAGCCAAGTTATTGGTAGAGTACTGGTAGAAGATACTGGTCATGGTTTTACCCATGTTTGATGTGAGAAGGAAGAAAGGAGACGTGATTACAGCCATCAAGCTTGTAAATTGATTTGATGGTGTATTTACTGATCAGCTTTTGTAGATACATATGTATGGAACTAAGTTTATGACATGAAACTAAGCTTGAAAATTAGTTAGAAAAGATGTAAAGATCTACTTTTTGAGTTGTTGAAGGTGATGGATGGAAGAAATGAAGTAATTGTGAGTATGAATTGTTTCAGAGTTTGCAATGTTTTGTGATTTAAAAGAAAAGATTAGAAATGGAGATCCCACAAACATAATTCACCCATAACTCTCTTAATGAAGTGGATGCATTCCATGAGTTCTCTTATTAATCAGAAAATTACATACTAGAGGTAGATATAACGTAGGAAGCATAGAGATACTTGCCAGGATTTAAGAAGGAGGTACAATAGGAAAACATTATTAGACACAAAGGATATGGAGTTAGAATTGCCTGATGACATGAAATATGCAAAAAAGAAAATTCCATATTAAAAGCACATACACTTATAAGATCATAAAACAGAATTACAGTCACCATGTATCTGTACTTCTCTAAGAGTTAACACTATGTTTCCATCACTGCATTAGCTCCTACAGCAGTTTTGCTCCTTTAAATTAGTATCACCTCCACCACCACCACTGCCACCACCACCATCATCATCATCATCATCATCATCATCATCATCATCATCCACCAATACCATCACCACCATCATCATTATCATCATTGATATCCACCAACACCATCAACACCCACAAAACAATCATTACCAGCCACTACCAAGACTACCACCATTGCCAACCATCAGCACTACCAGCACCAACACTGCTCATCAGCACCATCACTGCCAACACTATAAACCTCACCTTCAACACTACTAGTACTTGGAGATACCACCACCACCACTACTATCACCTTCACACATCAGTACCACTTCTACTTCTAACAACTGTTTGTTTTCAAAAGTGAAAGTTAGTTGTAGCACCAGGAGGATGTACGTGATGTTTGGCAGATCTACTGATAACACCAGAGTGGAAAAATGTCATCTTTTTGGACAGCACTCTCACTCAAGAAATTTTAATAGGACATTTAATTCTTGCTAATGAGTTTGCTTTCCTATATCAACTGTACTCTTACTTTACCACTGCCGCCATACACTAACAGCACCACCACCACTCAAAAAGTCCATATGAACCACCACTACCACCACCACTATTGCTACCCATTGGTTCTACCATCACCAACTCTAACCATCAGTACCACCATCACCATCATTAACCATACCAACACTACCATCAACCAATGTATAAACAAGACCCTCATTTTGTTATCTTCACAGCGTACAAAAAGTTAGATTTGAGTGGCTGGCTTTACCCAATGATACTTATTAAAACTTTTATTTGTTAGATTACTTGTAATGACTTCAGATTTGAATGTCTTTAACTAGAGATACGTATTAATCTTTTTTTAGATTTTTTCATGACTTTGTTATAAAGGAGCTTCGTTCCCAGAAGAGTCGTTAATAGTGGTATGGGTGTATTCCTCCGTAGTACACAAAGTGACTTAATCACACATCCGACATGCAAAAAAGAAAAGCAGTCAATCAAGTACACGAACACTTGAAATCAGTCATGTACAATTTACATGAATGTATATAATGGTATGTTTACCAGGTCTACATAATCTTGTAACATCTACTAAGGAAAGATCCTCCATGGTCTTTGTATGTTTTCAAATTTATAATTAACAGTGAAATAGAATTATAAGACAATGAATGAGATCCAGCTTTTTCATATATAAAGCACTTTTAAATGACAAGTTTATCATAATGTCACATTATTTTCTGTTTTCTGTGTTCAGTGTTAATAGCCAGCAATTTGAATCAGCTTCTTCCACAACTAAAGCATAGTATTTCCATACAAATTCTGGTAAACTTTTTTCCAGAAACACAAAGGTGTATCAGTAATTAAGAATAAAGTCAGTATTAAGTACATAGAGAAAGTATGACAAACTGGAAGCTGATTGGAAGCTGCGGCCTGTTAATTTGTTAAGGAGATTCCAGTTATGTATGCTGCATGAGACCAAAAGAGTTTTTATGTAGTTATTACAGCAAAGTTTTAAAATTAGGTAATTCTATCCATTTATGTTTTTATCCTTCAGTATTAGCAAAGGGCTCGTTATGCATGGCAGTCTTACGCATGCCTTCCTGAGTTTAAGTTTAGGAGCAATAGGGTCAGTTGTTTCATATCACTTAATATTTATTCTGCTTTTTAATTTAGCTTTTTCACAGCACCCTCTTTCATTCAGGTACCTTGAGTACATGAAGCACATTTTTTTTCTTTAAAAGTTAGAAGTATTCATCCATGAAATTAACTGGAGTCTTCAGTTTTGTATATTTGTCCAGTGACCCTTTTATGACTTACCTCACTAGGGGGAGATGATAGATCGCATAGAGTACCATGTTGAGCATGCAGTGGATTATGTCCAGACTGCCACCATTGACACAAAAAAAGCAGTGAAGTATCAAAGTAAAGTGCGGCGGGTAAGTCATTTGTCTTTTCATTTACTTTTTATCTGTTTATTTCTTATTTTTTCTTTTTTTCCGGGGGGCACAGGAAC
>JAUUDW010089474.1:4573-15861 GCA_032361385.1 Panulirus guttatus
TGCACTGATAAGATAATACATTCGAGCCAAATATTGAGAGGAATGATACTAAGAACTTTTGCAACAAGAGACAGAAAACTAACAAACAAAAATGTTTAACATACATAAAAGAAGTAACGTAGAATACCATTATTTTGTGTTGTCTTAAAAGCAAACTGAAAAAAAATTACAAGAGAACAGAGACACCACAAGTATATAGTCTAGCAAGAAAATAAAAAGATGTGATAATATATGTCTGGCAACAAACTGAAGGTATTAAGAACAACACCCTAAACTTAAAAGCAACTCAGCACAGGAGATACAGAATCATCGAATTGAATTAAGTATCATACCTGGATATATATTGAAAAAGCACCAGACAAAAATATATGAATAGCCAAGTGGATGCTGGAAGCTTCTTTAGTACATTATCATGAGAATTAAGAAATCTACATGGCATGATTATTTGAAACACTCAGAAGAAGTGTAGACTTATAGTTGAATACAATACTAGAAGAACCTCAAATGGACAACTAAACCATTGGAGTAACTACTGGAAAAACAAAAAATAAAAGTTTTTACAAGTAAAAGAGTGGCAGTTGAGAAAAACACCATACAGGGTGTTACGCACCAGACGCTTGTCCTGCCATGACAGCAACATCTCTCCCTAGGTTTTCATAGGCCATCCCCACCTCCACTGCAAGTTTCACTTTCAACCTCATTCATGGGGTTGGCTATATACCCCGTTCACTCACCTTTTCTCTTCCCATAGCCTCTCTACTTTTCAAGTCATGTCTACAAACACCTGAGGAACTCTGGCTAATTTCTTGATTCTCTTTTTTACTCTATATCCCTTGCACACAAGATGGCCATTATTGGAAATATTTTGCTTGTGCTATGTCAACCATTATACGTACAAAATTGTGTTGAATGTGAATCACTATAATAGCAGGTACTTTATAAAGGCAGCATCACATGGTCACTTTTCCAAGCAAGTTTTCTCCTAGGCACTCATCTCTGGTGTACTGAAGGAATATTCATGCACACTTTTAAGGCCCAAATCCAAAGTCTGCTGTGCACATCTTTTGACTGTACCAGTAACCACCACGAAGTCAAGAAAGCATTAGGATTATTTTAAGGCAATAAAATTTGTCATATAACAGAATTTTAATGATGAACATCATTAGTAATGACATGAGAGATGTACATATTTCTATACCAAAATTCCAAGTAGATTGCAAATCAACATTGATCTAAATGGCACTGACTGTATTTAGTTACACTTTGGTTGCTCAATGGTACATGTGGTGCTTCATGGGTGCCTTTGCTGATCAATATGCCCAACAACAACCTAAAGATTCCTTAGACCTGAGTCACTCACAGAATTAATCTATAAATTACCCAGTATGGCAAATGCCTCCTACACATCTAAGCTGGGAGCCACTCTGCTTGTTTTGTCATGAGTAAGTGACAAACTAACAGCTGAAAGTTTCTGATCACACTGTTGGGCCGATTACAAGCCCCAGAAATGAGTTATCAGGACAAAATGCACCAGAAAAAGTAATTGTGTGACACTGCCTTTCCTGATGCTTGGAGGGAAAACTGCAAATGACACTGGTATGCAACACTGTCAAGAACTACCATTTTGAGGCATGAACTTTCAAAAAGCTTCAACAAAAGGCTAAAAAAAATGCCCCAAGATATCATCTGTTTGCCAGTTACTACAATATACATTTGAAGTGGGAGATACTGGGAAGCCTATATACAAGAATTTCCTAGTCAGTTAAATGCCCAAAAAATAATGCTTCTCTTTTATCTTCAACAGTGTAAGGTAGTACTACACTGACAATCAAAGAGCAACGACCAATACAATGAAGACGTAACTACAAAAATATGATAAGTACAAATTTTGGAACCTGTAAAGTTCTGCCATCCATGAAGCACTGAAAAAATGTAGTGCATAACTTGAAACAGGCTTGCAGTAGTCTTGGTGCACTTGGGTCAAATGAGACCTCTCTCTACTCGGTGTCATACTGCAACTGAACTGAGACATGATCTGCATAACACATCAGGTATAGATGAGTAAGACCAACAAAAACAGAGCAGAATCATGTATAACTGATAATCTGTGCATATTTCTCCAATGGCCATTATCTGATAGTGTAGCTGAAGATGTAAACTTGAGCAGTAGTCTACACCACAGCCATCAAACTAAACAATAATGCTTATCCTTCGACTATGATTTCTCAAGCAGATAAGAAGGAAACCCAGGTGTACTACCAACTGCCCCTCTTTGTTCATCACATAACAAAATCATAGTTTCTTATTCACCATAAGCCAGTAGTCAAGGTTTTGGCACTACTGTCCTACTGACTGAAACTTTTAAGAGCCAATTCTCATGAAGCATTTCATTGACAATGACAACAATTACATGCTTGTTCAATTTGTTGCATAAACCCACAAATGATAGAAAAGACCCTTGATGTAAATGGAACTTTACATATAATCTGAACTGCATGGATTTAGGAGACAAGCAAAGAAATGGCAAGAACCAAACAAGACTGCCATATGCAGCAGCGAATTGCACAAACAAGTTCCTGAAGACTTCCAAAAATGGAAAACCAGAGGTTCCTCAAAAACAAACAACCCATAAACAATCTATCACTGTACAAAAGCGACTGCTTTTTTGACTTGGCAAAGATCCCTTGCTCAGTCTGACAGAAAAAAATACTGCCTTGACCCTTAAAAATACAGCACTCTGGCTGGCCTGAATTTAACAAAACGTGTCAAATATCACATGCACAAAATTAATAACTTTATCTGTTCATAATCCTACTAACTGCACAAAAAGATAAGACACACTTATGACTGTTCTACTATACTGTAAGAAAACTTTCAACCAGTCGCTGGAATCAAATTGCAAAAGAAACTACTCAAGACCACCCCTGACAAGTTTGGTTGAAACTAGTCTGGAATTATTGAAATTTGACAAAATAAGCAAAAGGGGAACAAAAAACTTATAGAGCTACTGTTCAAATTTTTGCTAATTCTACCATAAAATTATGAAGTTATGGCTATATAAAGAAATTTCTATTTTAGTAAGAGCTGCCATCTTGGATGGTGATTGGGGTTATCAGATACTATTCTTAAGAAACCATCCTTCCAGGGACCATTCCTGCCAAATTTGGTTCAATTCAATAACTTACTTTTAGAGATTATTTTGTATGTGAATTTGAAAAAACAGACCTAACCTGCATTAAAAACAAAACTCAAAATTTTATAAAACAAGTCACATAACTAGATTCAAATAAGAGCCAATTCTGCTTTAAATGAGTTATATAGCTATTTGAAGAAATTTCTGTTTTCATTAGCAGTATTCATCCTGTATGACAGAAGGGCTAACTGGACTTAATACTGAAAAGGGACCACTAAAGGACCACCCATACTAAATTGACTCAAACTGGCTCAGAAGTTTCATAAAACATTACGTACATCTTGACAAAACAGACAAACTGCAAAAACAGCCAAACAAAATTTCAAAGAAAACCTTATATTCTATCAAATGATTCATAATAATGTTGCTGAATTTAAAGTCTAAGCCATTTCTGTCTTGAAGCCACAAACAGTTATTTGAAGATAATGTCTGTTATCTGGAAAGATGGCCAAGGACACTAGATACAATTATAAAAGAGGACCATCTAAGAATATTTGTTGGGCTAGTTTGGTTCAAAGCAGCCTTATAGTTTCTGAGGAGTATAATCAAACATAAAAAGTTACTGGATGGACAACAATAAACAACAGAAGCTATGCAATGGTAAAAGCTTATAGCCAAAGGCCATGTGATCTAAAAAGTAATGATTACCATCCTAAGAAAAATCTAGTCTCTTGAATTATTTTCGTCCTATGAAGATGCATATTCAAGGATCATATGAGTCTTACATGCCCAACATTGACAGTACTAACAGGCACTCACTCAAAGCATGGATACTGTACTGATGAATCAGTCCCGTTGCCGTATCATAGAAATTGGTTTCCTGTCCAGGTATGAATACATGCTGACCAATTTAAAGCCTAAAATTGAGAGAGAGAGAGAGAGAGAGAGAGGCAGAGAGAGAGAGAGAGAGAGAGAGAGAGAGAGAGAGAGAGAGAGAGAGAGAGAGAGAGAGAGAATCATATTACGAAGCTCTAAATCCCATTATTCACTTCAACCAATGTAAGTCATTTTAAGCAAAAACATTTTGCAGAGACTTCGGTGAAATTTCCACCTATTCAGGATGTCTCATACAACACCTTCTTCGGTAATCCTCTAGTTTCTGCAAAAACAATGATATGAATATTCTAACATGGATTAGTATGTTTTAACATGACATTTCTTCAAAACAGGATTTTGGAGCATAGGGCAGTGCATTATTTCTCTGGTAGATCACATAATCTTATCCTATTTACTAAATATTGCTGCCTGATACCTGGCAAAAATTATGACATATCATCCAAAAGATTATGTATTCTTGTTCTGACAAAGGAAAGTTACTGAGTGGATTCAAATAGTATATTCCTTTTGATTTTTGTTATTTTTGCTATTATTCTCACACTGCTCAGAAAGCTGAAAGTGTCACTGCAACTCCTACCTCAAATATTCAATCTGAAATATATCCAATTTATTTTGGTGGAAAAATCAAACGCTACATCTGTTTTTGCAAAATTTTTTTTTTTTTTTTTTAATTAATATCACTTCACCCCTAAAAACCTGTGCACACACTTACAACTGTACAACTGGCCAGAAAATGAGCACAATGGTCCCCACTAAACACTGGAAAAGGTTGTAGGTTTACAGACTATGGTGTAAATGAAGTCCCTTTTTTCCACTCCTGGCCAAATGACTATTGGGGAAGAAAACATTGGCATAGCATAGCATTAGTGAGTGCGGTTGGTGAGAGTCACTCGTGGGCCCCAAAACTGAGAATGTGGCCTCACTTCCCAGATTCACCATCACCAACAAGCTAATCAAGAGCAGGCTTTGCCATGCGGAGACATAACAGGGCTCCTGAGAGGCTGCAAGCTGGGAAAATTGAAACTGGTCTCACCACTGAAGTGTGCGTTGGAATATCTCAACTGGTTAGTTAAATCAAGAGGGGGCATGGGACAGCTAACCAACCTAAACGAGATACACCATTCTACATCCATTTTTATCCTCTCATTCTACTTATCTCAGTTCCAGATAAAAACTGACAATTGAAACTGTGGTATTGAGATCAGCATATAAATATCAGTGTATAAAAATAATATGGGGAATTCCATACTTTCTAGACTGAAAAATTTTCAACTGTTTTGTTTGGAATATGACACTCAAGATTGCAATGTAAATTATGAAAGTTCTTTAAAGAATGCTATAAACTTAGAACTGAAAATGAATTCTGTGAGTAACAAATCAGTAACACAAAATAATAAATGGTGACCAACACTTTTACCATTTAAAAAGATAACCAAAAATAAACTGAAAATAATGGAGGGTTCAAATTATGCTGATTAAGCCCAAAGGCTATTTCAAAATTACAGTATACGTAAATATTCAAAGTTCCAGTTCAATTTAGTAGTCCTGTAGAATAAAAGAAAAAAGCTGGCTGGTTAGCCTCACCACGCCCTGGCCCAAAACAACTGTGGCTGGCCATTAACATACTTAGGCGCTCCACACTTTTTTTTTTAACTCTCCA
Source organism: Panulirus guttatus (assembly GCA_032361385.1). Taxonomy (NCBI): domain Eukaryota; kingdom Metazoa; phylum Arthropoda; class Malacostraca; order Decapoda; family Palinuridae; genus Panulirus; species Panulirus guttatus. The sequence goes on from JAUUDW010089474.1 coordinate 10,264, forward strand.
GATATATGATCTTATACATGCACAAACCCAAATAGGGTTAAGAATCCACTTAGTTCCCATGTTATTCTGAATTACAATAAGTAATAAAATTCCATGCACACTGAAGAGTGACAACTTAACAGTAATACTACAGCAAAGGTTTCGGCTTTACAAAGTAACTCCCTCAGAATATCCTGGCTACAAATGGTTGAGGAAAAAATGACCTGCATTAAGTTTGTCTTCCAAAATGTGAAGTCTTCCTTGGTAATGCCATGATAATGAGGTATATTGATATAACAAGGAAATCCTGAGACAAGAAACCTGCTCTACCAAAACAATTACATAAGTACAACCGTCAGATTACTCGACGGAAAAACCAAAGGAAAAAAGTTCTCATCTCTCCCAGCCTCACGTCCTCTCGTTTGGGCTCACCTGTTGCGAATTTCCACACTGTTCGTTTGCTCCACTCCTTCCACCCTTTCAAGTAATAATAAAAAAAAACAAACATTATTTTCATAAAAAAAGTTACTCTGTATGCAATCTAACAAAATATAACGCTTGAAACAAACTAATACAAGACTGACAACTTAATTAGTATTTATTTCACAACATACATTAAACAGGTGATCATAATTTTTAACAAAGCTGGTAGTTACGTCACTAAAATCCTCATAGCAATAATTTGACAATAATAAATACAAAAAAGTACTTACGGCAGCTAATGGCATCTCCCTTTCAACAATTTACAAAGTTATTTGTACAACTTGCAAAAAAAAAAATATATATATAAATGGACTAACCTGCTGTTAACATCTGTAAAGGTAGGCTAAAATTCCAACAGTGCTTTTGTGAAGAACTACCATTTCTAAACTAAACAGTTTCTTACCTTATAACTAAACAGTTTCTTACCTTATGAGAAACTTCACAAATACACAATTATCACTCAAAAGAATGATGAAACCTAAAATACTATAATACAAGTGCTTGAATGCTCCAAGAATAGAACAGTCGAGCCTGCATCCTCCATCCTGGCTCAAGTTAGCACCAGAAACTCACTCCACAAGCCACATACACACTTAAACCAACTTCCTTATCAATCTCCAAGTTTATGCCTTAGTGATCATAAAGACATGGAATATGATTAAGCCAATGATAAACAGATGTGGCAACCTGGAGACACACCTCTTGCACACTTGAGCTGGATCAGAGTATAAATACATACAATCAAGTGTAGGTCCCAAGAAGCAAGTATACAAGAGCAAGTATACAAGCACCACTTGCTCAAACATAAGTTCCACGTGGGCAGCACACAAACGACAGTCTTGTGGATAAACATTTCAACACTGATCAGAGCAATGATGAGAGACAAAGAAGTAAATAACAGATTATAACAGATGCTTGCTGCAGAGTGATGCAGTGTTAGCTTGTCCACACAGGACTAACCAAACTGTGATGGAAAACCAACAAGTGTTTGGGACCCACTACAATTTCAAAACTGATTTCATGTCAAAATTATAAAATCTTTTGATTATTGAAGAAAAAAATGAAGAAACCTAAGACATACAAAAACATCACTCATGGCATGTTAACTGAGCCCTAATTGCTTTGTTTAACTGACCTGTACCTATCTCAACACCTATAACTGTGTCTTATGTCTCTCAGCATGAGTGGTGTTTGAGAATTCTTGCCTAATGTAGGTAATGCGGAGAGCAGATTCATCTTCCATAGTCCCAGGTGTGTGTTGGTTTGCCCCACAGGCCAACTTAGTGACTGACTGACTGCACTAGTGTGCTTAGCGAGCGAGCGAGGGAGGGTCGGTGAGGAGGCTGACTATCAGTCATGACGAAGGCATGCGTATGTTGCCTCACCAGCGCCGACCTGCTGCTGCTCATCCTGTTGCTTCCTACCTGCTGGTTACATACCGGGCCCAGGTGGTCACCTGAAGCGTGGGATCATATGAGGACCCCCCATCATGGGGGCACCCATCATCGGTGGACCGGCTAACCCAGGGGCCATCTGTCCATGACCAGGCAGAGCTGAAATAGTTAAGCAACACTCAAATTAGTCAACCCCCCAAAGTCATGCAGATTCCCAAGGAATACTAATGAGTGAAGCACCACACACTGCTAGCATTCTAATAAATAATATGGCAAAAACATAAGTTAAAAGGTGAGTTCTATCAAAATTTTCCAGTTATTTCCTTGCAATCAGTGCATTTCGTGCTTCAGTTGTAACTAATCTAGTAACGTTGAGCAAACCAGAATAAGTAACAGAAGATTTACCATACCATATTTAGCTACGACAACATATTTGACATCTAAAACAGCCACTTATATCCAATGTTTCCAATTCATTTTTCACTTCCAAACTATCATCCATTAAAAAAAGAAGGAAAGGACAAGAGTTTGAGCCTGTTACTACCATTAAATATTTTACCTATCAAAAATTGCAAACCCAGTAACATCATATGATTATTATAAATATTAATCTCTATGTATTCAACAGGTGTTACCAGACTATACAGCATGACAGAAAAGTCACTTCCAACGAGGCTGTATCAAAAGCAAAGGTATAAATTGAATAGTCTTGTCAAGGAACTCTTCACTCCAAGAGTCCATCATTTCCCTTCTTCTAAATGGAGTGTGCCTACATGCTGGAGGAGCCTCATACAAGGAGTTCTGGGGTTGTATAATCAATTATATATATTCAATGAGATGCTCCTAACTTTACAACAAAGGGCTAAAGATTGTCAATGATGGTCAAAGTGGGCAAATTTTCCATCTTATTTGCCTGTTCAACCCTTTCAGTTATTCTGTTTTAAATGTTAACAAATGAGAACAAGCATCTGCATCTAGTGCAAAAGACAGTTTTGTCATCAAATATCACCACATGCAGTCTAAAATCACAACACAAAAAGTACACCCTACAAATGGAGGGCACAATTGTTAGTGTATGAACTGTGTTTTCAAACCTATCCAACTATATTTCTGGTGACAACCCAGTAAGCTCATTTTCTTGTGTGTGTCATTAATTCTATCACCAAAACAGGTGAAGGCAGATATGTTAAATGCTTAAAATGGCTTTATATGCAAATTGTTAACAAGTACTTCCATATATCAAATAATGATATAAAGTACATGTTCTTGAGTTGTGGTCTAAACACTACCGATTTCATTTTGTGGAATTTGTAAAGCACTAGAACCTAATTGTAATTCAGGACTTTCAAGCATGAAAAGATATTAAAAAAAATAAAACTATTTACATATAATTTCAATTCCATTAATAAATATCTATACTTTTAAAAATATAAAATTATACATTCTGACTTCCTATAAAAAATTCATGTCTACTTAAATTAATATCATCCAATTCTTCTCCACTATTTTCATTCCTTCCACCATTATCATATAATTCTAATATGACTCTTGACTCCTATATTTTTGTAATTCAGTAAGCACATGTTCAAAGGTATCATTGCAACATCTCCTCTTGATTATGTGACCATGGGTCAACACAGTATGATCAATCCTCAGTCAACAAAGAAGTGTCTCAAAATGGAAATTTCTGTTGATGGAGGAATGCCATACTTCAGCACCTTTCTTAAAACTCTCCATTTTATTTTTTCAGGGGTTTTCAAGTCACATCTTGCTTGCCATTTACATCTAACAATTTTCATTCTATCCCTGGGGATAGGGCTGAAAAAATACTGCCCACGTATTCCCTGCATGTCATCGATGGCAATTATGAGGGGTGGGAGCAGGTGGCTGGAAATCCTCCCTTCCTCTATTACTATCCAGAAGAAGGAACAGAGAAAGAAGCTATGAGAGGAATTTTCCCTATAAGGCTCTGTCATCTGTTCTTGATGCTACCTCGTTCGTGCAGGAGACTGCCAGCATTTTCTTTCTTTTGGGAGGGAGGGATCTACACATAAAAACTTTATGAAGTTATAACTCTTGTGTATAGATTGCTATATATAGCTCCTTCAGTATCACCATCTTATTTCACTATGGCTATTACTAACAAGTCGATACTCTTATGGCTTGAGTGGATTCTTATCATCCAAACTTGGATCTTTTGAATTATGGGATGCATTGTAGCAAAGTGTGTTATGGTTTGGAGTGGATTCTGGAAACTGAAGTAGACTGTAAATTTCTGTTTAGGAAATTGCTTAATTCATTCAAGCACAGCCCAAATATCAAACAGTTCTGTAGTAAATATGGAAGATTCCTCAGCTGGTTTTGTTACACAAGATTCTTCTTCAATAACTATGGCAAAGCCTACATCTTCATTACATTCTGAGCCATCATACACACAAACACAAACTGATCCCCCACAGTCCAACCCAGAATACCTAGTCAATAACTGACTAAAACAATCCTATGCCCTCTAAAAAAGGAAAGGGAATGCCTGGGTATCATGCTATGTATCGTTAACTCCCCTTTCCACCAAAGAGGTCTAAAAGCTACCAATTTTCTAACAAAAAATGGAACACAGATTCTGAATCTGAGAACGTTCATCCACTATTACTGACAGTTAACATGAAAGAGATGGTGCACCTGACATTTTTTCTTTTATGTGACTGACACGTGTGAGCAGAAATATGCCCTAATCATGGCCATCTCAGATGGTAGAAAAACAAAGTACGTGAAAAAGAATTAAATCACTTCAGCTATGTGTCTGTAGACCTGACTCTTACAGGTGGAAAGGTTATATGAAGTGAAAAACAAATGAAAAAAGAGCATTCCATAGTTTCACTGTTCAAGGAAAGATGAAGGTGTCATATTAGTTAATCCTTTTTTGGTAGGACCCTGCACAAAACCTATGGAAAGCAGCAGCCAGGAACATGCCATGGATCCAAGCCTTAGTGGTAGGGATACACACAGACAGCTTATGGGAGCAGTGGCCATAATAATACCTGTACTACTGGGAAAGGGCAGCAACTACACCACAAAATAGAAAGGGGTGACAGCAGGAGAATTTACACCCTCGCGCACAGACTTACTTAAAACATCATCCCCTCCCACGCATGGGGTAAGTTGCGACCTTCTGGCACAGATGAGCTGCAGTACACTCTTTTTTCTTCTGGTAAGATTTTTTTGGCAACAGATTCATTTTTTCATATAAAACCAACTAAATTCCACGTAAAATTGGTTGCTTTTTCACATAAAACCAGGAAAAAAGTTTTAACAATTTGAAGTCATGTGTTTAGTTTTCATTATAATCAACTTGTGTTTTTGAAACAAAAACCAAGCAAGCGCAATAAGTGTTACATACTGAAAAAAAAAGGGACATTCTTACGCCTTAAGTTGATGAAATCAGAAACTGGATACGAGTAATATCAAGGCTGATAAACTGAAAGAAGCAGAATATTGAGAAATTTTTCATAACTTTTCCCCTTTTTGTAGTTTTTACCACTGCTTTATATTTCTTCATTATTCTTATTATTCTGTTAGGTAGTACAAGAGTCTTGGTATGTTACGGTGGTTTTAGAATTCTGCTAGCTGTAAGTAATGATGGATTGAAAAACCATTCTCGTCTACTGTACCATCATACTACATATTGGAAGTATGCAATACTATAATCTTTGAAGTATTATACCAATAAAATTATACAATAAAT
>JAUUDW010089585.1:4310-15858 GCA_032361385.1 Panulirus guttatus
TGCATGAGATAGAGTGAATTGGAGCAGTGTGGCATACAGGGAACAACATTGTCAGTATACTGAAACAGGGCAAACAAAGTGAATGGGGAACCCACAGAAAGGTCTGTGGGGATTGTTGTGGATTAAGAGGCTGTGGTTTTGGTGCATTACATCTAAGAGCTAGAGAATGGATGTTAGTGAATGAGGCCATTTCTCCGTCTGTTTCTGGTGTACCTCTCTAATGCAGGAAATGGCGAACAAGCGCAAAGGAGAAAATATATTTAGATATTGCACAATTTATACCAAAAATCACAATGTAAGGATATGTGAGGAACTGAGTAACAAGTTCAAATGTGTTTCTGCAGTGAAAACGTTTTAGCCCAACAACAGTGAGATGGACTAGGGAGGAGTTTTTAGAAATTATTGAGATAACAAACAAAGACATTGATGGAATACTAAAGGATCTTGACCCATGCAAGACACATGGTTCCAATGAAGTCTCATCATAGTTACTGAAGATGTGTGCAGATACGGTAGACAGACCTACTGAAATACTGTTCAAAACGTCAGCTGAAGAAAGACAAAGTACCAAGGAGTGGAAGAGTGCAAATGCCATACCAGTCTTCAGCAAAAGAGATCAGTCTCCCTGACAAGTGTGGTCTGCATGGTACTGGAAAAGGTATTCAGAAAGTAACTGGATGACTTTCTATAAGGGAGAAATTACCAAAGTGAGAGATAGCATGGTTTTAGAGGAAGGTTGTTATGTTTTGCAAATCTCTTAAATTTTTATGAGAGAGTGAGCTCTCTCTTGGACAAAATGGAGGGTTAGGTGGATTGCTTGTATTTGAAATGCCTGAAGTCATTTAATTATATTGCATGGGAGGCTGGTTAAAAAGCTTCTCAAGTTTGTTCACTCAACAAAAAGTAAATAAAAGAGGTCCAGAAGAGCGTAATATAAATAGTGCCTAATTTAAAAGAGAGCTGAGTTACAGGGAAAGGCTTAAAGGTGAAGTTTGAAGCAACTTTTGTTTCAAATTTGATAACCCATGGCATCAATATAATGTTATCACTGAAACATTAGTTTCAAATTGGCAACTTCCTACACCAAAGAACGTTCATTGTCATCAGCTTCAATGTCATTCACCTGGAATTTAAGATTCACATTTTATACTTGGCACAGAGTTTTGGGGGTATTTTTAAACTTGAAAGCTCGAATTATATGCTCTGGGGTGAGAATAAATGCTATTAACACTTCTTTAGCATTTAGAATTCTTTAAATCATGACTCGGTTTGTATGTTTGCCAAAGATTTGTGACTCTGTACTGTAGTGGTTCTATACACCTGAGCATACAAGTCAGTCGCACATGTGCATATTTTGTAAAAGTACTGTACTGTACATTATTTTATTTTTAAAAAGATTTAAAGTGTGATTATTTTTACATAGCTTTGAAATGTGAAATTTTTTATGTATGTAGTAAATTAATTTTATCATTTAGCAAATGAATTTTTAAAGCAAGACTTGTGGAAAAGTGTAGGACTCATGAATTTTTCTGAGAAAATGTCCCTGCAGACAGTTTGCTTATCAGCAGTGTTGATGTGTCATAATTCATTTCTTATTACTCATCTCGTTTTCCAGAACTATACTGATTTTTCATAAATATTGATTTAAATTATTTATTGTGCACGTTAGTATGTAAAAGTATTTTACTATCTTTTATCAGACAAATCAGCATGCAAGGGGAACTCCTGAGTGTTTAGAATCCTTACACCGAGAAGGTCAAGTGATAAAAGATGTAGCGTTGAGCAAATTCCATACATTGTTTCTTGCAAGCACTGGTCGTGTTTATACATGTGGTCATGGCCAAGGAGGCAGGCTGGGACTGGACACTAGTGCCCCAGTCATCACCCCACATCCTGTAAAGGCCTTCATGCACGTCAATGTAATTAAGGTGGCTGTAGGTCCTGACCATTCTCTCTTCCTAACTGATTCAGGACAGGTAAGTATCTTTTGTTGTGGAACTGATTTAACTTTCATGAAAATGCTTTGTATGAAATTGTGATATGTTGAATTTCTTGAGCTTTCTTTAATTCTACAGTTTTTTATATTGACTTTTTGGATAACAGTTTTCCTCTTTTTTTTTAATTTAGGTTTGGAGCACTGGTACTAATATGTATCATCAGTTGGGTCTTAACCCCCCTCCAGAGCATGTCTATACCCCAAGATTGCTTACTTGGCACAAGTCTCACAAGGAGGTTATTATAGGTGTTGCTGCAGCCAAGTACCACTCTGTCATATGGACATCTCGCATGATGTATACATTTGGTCTCAATGCAGGGCAGCTTGGTCACTTCAAGAACACTAATGAACGCACTATTATCTCTCCAAGGAATGTAACATCTATAGTTTTAAGAGAAGATGGTAATCTGGCCTCAGTAGGAGTGAGTGATGGGGCTACTGTACTGTCAACATCTCATGGTGATATATATGTTCTTCATCAGTATCAAATACGAAAGGTAGCCTCAAAAATGTTTGGTGTGGTGAAGGTGGCATGTATTGGAGGTCATTTAGATTCTAGAGTTGGAGCTGGTGGCCTGAAAGAGCATGGAGGGCTTGACCTGAAGATTGCTGTTCTCACTGGAAGTGGAACTGGTCATTTATACCTTTGGACTGAACAGTCATCTCATCTGTCTCGCTGTCTGTTCAGTATCAACCGAGAAATCAGCCTTACGGACTTTTGCCTCAGTCGGCATTGCCTTGGAATTGTAACTGATAATGGAGAAGCATTTTCTGCTGCCATTTTGCCTGCCCGAGAACGTAAGATATCAGAAAAGGCTCCAATACGTAAGTCATGGTCATCATCAGGACAACTTAATGACTTCCTTGATCGCAGTACCTGCATCACATTGCGTCTCACTCGCATTGCTGCATTACATCGTACTATTTCTATTATGTGTGATCCAGAGGGCCTTAACTTTGCCGCACTTCAGAATGACCCAAATAGTTTTCTATTGGATATACCCCAAGTTAGCCACAGCATTTGGAAGGAAGATTTTAGACTTCTTCTTGAAGAGGCTGACGAAATGGATACATTACATGATGTTGTTATAGTTTGTGGAACTCGAAGATTTCCTGCCCACTCGTATATTCTGGCCTGCCGCAGTGGTTACTTCCACCACAACCTCATTAATGAGAAAGATAGCTTGAAAGATGATGGTTTGGATAATCACAAGAGCTTTCAAGAAAGAAAACTTATTCTCAATGATATTCAGCCAGATATCTTTCAAGAGGTTTTGACATATATGTACACTGGTTCGTGCCAGCTTACAAGTGTAGGACAGAGTGAGTATGGCTTAACACATGACAAGATTGGGGATAATGTCATTGGCAGCACTCCAGACCCAGAGCTGTTTGAGTGGGCTTACAGTGGAAATTTACACCAAACATCTGACTACTCTGTGTCTAGTAAAGAGGCACAGCATTTAAAAGCTTCTTACAAACAGAAGAAGAATAAAGGGCGAAAGTTGTCAGGGGTCAGGGCAGCCAGTTCTGATCTAGTACACCTTGCTAAGTCAGTTGCAAAGAAACTGGAAATTACATCACTTGAAAGGGAATTGGACAGTTTGAGAATGATAGATGGATATATAAGAGTAAAGGCAGATGGACAAGAGAAGTAAGTATTTTTGTTTGTACTTGTAATTGGTATGTAAGGCTTGGCTAAAGATGGTATGCTCTGGGTGTAATACATTACATATGACAGCAAAGGAGTGTATGTATGAATACAAGGCCATTGATAATTTGTTCTTAGTGCCACCTTACAGAGATGGTACATAAGAAATGAAATTATGTGCAGTATTGTGTAAGATGCCAGCATTTAATGAGATTTAAAGAACACTGAACTCTGTTCTTGTCCACTTATCATCTGAATCCATACATGATATATCAGCAAGCCCAAAACCAGTTGAACATAATAGAGACCTTCATAAACAACCTATCCCACGTTGACAGTAGTAAGAACAAAAAACAAGCACTATCTCTTTTTAACTTTTAAGGTTTAATCCCCCCCTAGGGATGTTGAAGTCAGCCATCAGTACTAATCCTGTTGATATTCTAAGTGGATTAAGACAAAAATTAAGATAGTATAGAACTACCTATTGTGAAACTGTTATGGATAGGGATGATTACTATAGTACAGCTAAAGTACATAATTTTTACTATTAAGATTTTTCAAACTATAATTTCTTTTGAATCACAACAGTGTGAATTTTTTCTTCATGTGGTGATGAAAGATTTTATGATCATTGTCAGGAAGGATCAGTTTGGTATTCAGTGAAACATCTAGATCAGAGCGAATGTTATTTTACATATTGGTGGTCATTATTATGTAAACACTCGTCAGCGCCCAGAATAAGGAGGGCTTCCAATTATACCTATGCACAAAATGATTTTGTAAGTTATGAATAGACTACAGGGCATCACACTGACCACATATAGTACTTACACAACAGTACCGCTGTTCTCTGTTTTTGTGCACTTTGCATGATTGTCAGTCTTGATTTTATATAGAACCTGCATTAGTTTAGTTATCTTTTAAAGGTTTCAGTACTCATTACTTGAACGTGTTGTGTTAGGTACAGTGAATCTCATAGAATCTCACCACCTTTCTTGCTGGGCTTGAATATTTATGTCAGTTGCCCTATTTTTATATATCCCAAGGGACTGATCATATTCTTCTTATTCTTTTGATTTTGTATTGAGAAGTTTTTAGTACTTTTAATTTTTTCAGTTTGTTATGATGCATAAACAACATATACCTTTCTCTTTATTTTGTTCTTTTAGATATTCATGGTGGTCCATGTGTTCCATTGCTTAAGGTAGGCTTGAGAAATGTTTCTAAATTCCCTTCAGAAATATTGATTTCAGCTCCACCTAATCATTTATCCTGCTCTAGTTAGGCAGCATAAAGAAGAAATGAACCATGACCTTATTTGTGCCTATCCACTCTCTTGCTGTCACATATAATGTATTGAAACCAGTACCTACCATCCATGGGCAAGGTGAATGGACTATTTCATGGGTTACTTTTATTGCTTCATTTGCCCTAGTTCAGCCCACTGACAGCATATTGTCCCCATATACCCCATTGATTCATTTCATTCTATCTCATGCATACATCTCACTCTCTTGAATACACCTACTTTTCCACTCCATCCTTCCATCTCATTCTTGTTTATGTATGTCATCCTCCATCTTCTTATTATATATACGTTAACCCTAAAACTGTGACATACATTGTTTGATGGTTTATGGTCATCTGCGATATACATTGTTTAATGGTCTATGATCAGCTGCGACTTCTACTTGACACATGATTTTCATGCCGCTGCTTTAAAAACTTGACACATGATTTTCATGCCACTGCTTTAAAAACCTTTTCACATGTCTGGGTAGTCATCTTCACACTACCTATGCGTCACTCAGGCTCTCGTTAGCATCTCTGTCAGCATGGTGGATTCACTTACGTTGCTGTCTCCTGTTAATTTACCATAAACTTCCCACAGTACAGATGGTGTGTGAGGTAAGTCTAGTGTTAAGGAGAACATTGGTGAAGTGAAAGCTTTTTAGTGATTTCAAGTTAAACTTGCTTACTATCTTCTTTTCCTGTATTTCAGTTATTTACTTGTTCTGTTTTTGAAGATCCTGACTGCAACATTCTTCGCTTAATGCAAAATTTCCTCCTGCTGTTTTAAAAAATACGCACTAAGTTTAGTACTCTGCTCACTCTTTCCTCTTCCACTCCTCCCCCCTCCCTTACTACACCTTAAGGTGCCAGTTGGTCCTCAGATGATCGTGTCATCACACCACCATGGCAAACCAAAGGTAGATAAAGGATTTATTTTTTATAATTTTAATACTTTTGCACACATATCTATAATTTTGTATGAATATGATAAGTTTTGTTTTCCCTTTAAGGCTCAGTCCTTTGTTCTTGTAACCTCGCTAATGTGGGAAATGGCAAATATGTATGAAAAGAAATTATCTTGTGTTTTTCAAGGTTACAGTGGTTGTCAGTGTTTCTTGTAGCTGCAGTTTAGGGTTTAGCATTTCCATAATCAGATTTTTATCTTGTAACGATAGTTTTTATCATCACACCACTGATTGTATCCCTCTCTAGGACACTTTTTCATATGATATCCAAATCACAGCTTTTCATTTATAACTAACCCAGGGTCCTTAACATTTTCCTTATCAGTATCTTTTCCTGTTGATCTTGAAATGCCGAATAGTCTGCACTGGCAGTGATTTGCTCTTATAAAGGTATCTTATTTGTAGCTATGCTACTTGTGTGTGAAAATACAATGGAGATAAATATTTCTTTGTAAATGGTGTTTTTATTACTCTAAGGTGATTGACATGATACAGTATTGTATGCTTCTATTGAATCATTTTAGTGATGGATTGTTACATTAACCCTTTGAGTGTGTCATAGAATTTCAAAAGTATTCTCAGAAATTGTGATTGCTCCATCAAAGAATGAAATTACTTTTTGTGGTATTTATATTATTTTTTCATCTTAAGAAAACCATAAGGTTTCCATATTTGGCATTTCATTTCCTTTGAGACTGAATTGAGTAGTGAAGAAAAAAGTTTTAATGTAGAAAAAATAATTTTCAGTTAAGTGTTCAATATTCACCCGTTTGTTCTACTGAGGGGCCAGAATAAATCCAGAAGTTTGAATATTATATAATAGATCATAGATTGTGTTAGAATTCAAAATATTAGCAATTGTCTCTTACTCAGATTTAAGAGAAAAATAACCTAAATTATGGAGAAAGTGGTTTCCCATAAAATGCATTGTATTTCAATGAAATGCACTGGAAACATTTAACTGAAACTAGTCCAGTAGCAAGTATCATATATGAATCATTAATCAGTTTGCAATTAACACATTGTAAATTATATTCAGAGTTAGGTAGATAATTAACAAAGCTCCTGGGTAAAGAAATGAAAGCAATATAGTAAGAATTATTTAATGGAAGTTAGTATAAACGATGAATACAGCTATATTCAATTCTAAATTTTCATTTATAGATGGGCTGAAGGCATCATAAACTTATCTTTAAATGCTTTGATATCTGATGCTGAAATATCCTTTTACTTATTGAACCTAGAACTGGGTTGTAAATGCCTTATGGTATCTGATATGTATGTAATATATTTGTTTGTTTCGTATGCAACTTTTTCCTAAATTGTGACAGAAAAAGTTTTTGGAAACACTTTTGTGATGTAAGGTTTCTAAAACTAGCATGGCATGCTCTTGGAAATCCATAACTTTTTTAGATGTGTTGAATTTAATGATGTCATATTCTTTGCTCTGGACCATGAGGGCTGTGTAGACATACCATCACTGCTAGTGGATGGAAGCCATGAAAATGATGCTATTTCTTGATGCTGGCTTGTTGGGAGTGCTTTTGTCTGTTTTCTGCAATAAACAGCAGAGATTCCTTACTCTCAGAGTTGGAGGTCCTCATTTCAGCATAAATTTCTTTGTCTGTAGCAAGTGTCTTCTTCCTGTTCATACTCATAATGTACTGGGAAAAAACTGAAAGGACAAAGCAAAAGTTTAAAGGGACACACATGTTCATGCTTGCCAGCTGAGCTGATTCCACTTTATCTTTTGTCTTTGCCCTCCACCCACCCATGGCTCCACTGCTGGTATGTACATTCCCTGGTATATAAAGCACTTTACTTCTTCCATATTCTCTTCATCCAAACCTACAATCAAACCAACCAATCCTTACCCCTGCTGTTGCTTATAACTGTACTTTTATTCACATTTACTCTCATCTTTCTTTTTTTCACACCTCTTAAAACTCGCACATCATTTCCTGGAGTCTTTCACTTGAGTCTGCTACTAGAGCCCAGTCACTCGCCCAGACTCACTTCTTTGGTGCTTCCACCCTCAGCATACTGTCAACCCACCCCTCTCTCCAAGACCCTGGTATTTAACTCCCTCACCAACCCATCCAGACAAAGATAAAACAGCAATTTGGCATCACACACTCTAAATGCAGACCCACCTACACATGGAACCACTTGCTCTCTTCCCATTTTACTTATACATATGTCTTACTCTTCTGTTAAAACACCTCCCTGCTTCTAGTAGCTTTCCTTTTACTCTGTATATATGTAACACCTTCCACAAGGATCTCTCTCAGCCCAGTCATGTGCTTTCTCCAGATTAAAAATGGCACATATGAACACTTTTATCTTGAGTATCCTACAGATTCTGCAAAGCAGACACATGATCCACACACCCCCTATTTCTCCTCAAGACATATTGCTCCGCTCCAATTTAATACTCTGTGCATGCCACCACCCTCTCAGTCACCACTCTCATGCAACTTACTAGTTATACTCGGTAGACATATACTTCTGTAATCTGAGCATTCACTTTTGGTCCCCTTCCCTATATGTAATGGGACTATATAGGCATTCTGCCATTCCCCAGGCACCTCACCTTGAGCCATACTTACACTGGAAATTCCTACTAACCAATCAACACCATTGTCACCCTTTTTTCTTGAGAAATGCAGCTGTAATCCCATCCACTCTGGCTGCTTTGCCACACTTCATCTTACTCAAAGCTTTTGCCACCCCTTACATTTACACCAAACCATTCACCATGACTCTCTTGCTCCATATTCTTCCATGTCCCAAACAACCCACATCCGCTGCTCTATTATCTAACACATTCAGATGATCTTCAGAATGCACTCTCCATCTCATCCTTAGCTCCTGTTTCCACTTTTATTTTTTCTTTTATATAGCTGAGACGGCACAGGCAGCTGATGCCTTAATCAAGGCCATCCCATTAATGCTATATATATATAGCGGGGTGGCATCAGAGATGGATGGGGGGAGCAAGTGTGAATATGTATATGTGTATATGCATGTGTATGTGGGTATATATGTATATGTTGGTATGTATATATATGTACTGTGCATATATGTGCATGTATGTATATATGAGTGTATGTGGGGGGATGCGTCTTTCTTCGTCTGTTTCCTGGCGCTACCTCACTGACGCGGGAAACAACGATCATGCATAATAATAAAAAAAAAATAGATTATCTATGGGCTTTTACATTCGGTTATATGACATTTACAGATACAGTAAACCCTTGATTTAATGGACCCCAATAAAATGGATTTTGGATTTAACGGACCAAGCAAATAATAATACATTAAATAATAATGCGAGAAAAAAAAAATCTCAAACCATGCACATTTCCTACTGCACTTTTTTAGGTAGCGTGGGGTATACTTGCTTTGTTTCAGTCTCAGTCTGCCTCAAGCTATCGTGTGGTCAGGTTGTATACAGAGAAATGACTTTATTTATTAAATAATTTTGCAATCCTTACAATTCAAAATGGCATCAGGTGATAGAGGAGTTAAAAGAAAGATGTTAAATGTATATTGTATTACTGCATATTGTATCAAAAATGGTTACACTCAATTTAACAGACTTTCGGCATTAACAGACACCCCTTCCTCCTATTAGTCCATTAAATCGAGGGATTACTGAATCACTCTTCAGGGTAAATTTAAGCCACAAGTATTAGTTCTCTGAGCTTCTGAGAAAGTAATTGCTCAGAGTGTAATTAAAACAATCTTAATTCACAAAATCTGAAAAATGTGTCCATAAAGATTCACTCCCTTTGACCAGCATAAAACATAAGAAGCTGTTAAGTGCTTGTTCATGAGATTTAACAAAAATATAGCAATTCGTCCAGGCTTTGATGTAAATGACTGAATGATCACAGGACATTATTTGCCAAATCAACATATTTTGTCACTTTCAAATATGTCATTTTCAAAAAGAGTATAACAGCTTCTGCTAGTGCAAAGACAGGTTTGAAAGTACAACAGTCCCAATACAGCAGTATGGAAGTTAGCTCTGGGCCTTGAATGCAAAACAAAAGAGGACAGATGTGCTGAAAATCAAATGCCTCAGGATGATGTGTGGTGTGAGGTGGGTTGATATAAGAAATAACATAGAAAGGTAAGACTGTAATGTACTATGACTGACCAGGGTGTGTTGAAATGGTTTCTACATATGGAGAAGATAAACGAAGAAATATAAATATCAGTATTTTCTTATGCCTAATTCCGTTTCCCATTTTTGTTAGGCAGCACCAGGGGCAAACAAAGACCTTGTTTGCACGCACCCAATTTCTGGCGTACCGAAACCAGAAACTAGAATCCACAGCAAAGACCTGATCGCACATATTTAGCAAACTGTTTATATCCCACATAAGGCCAAAACTACAATAAGCTTCTCAAGTTTGGTCACTAAACCTAAAGAAGCAACAGGGGATATTAGAGAAGGTCCTGAGGAGGCAACAAAGATGGTACCAGAAATAAGAGAGCTATATTACAGGGAAAGAGTAATGGCCTGAAATTTAACCTTTGGTGACAGAAGAGTAAGGGATGACCTTATCACAATGTTTAAGTCTTCAAGACACGTTGATAATGTGAATAGTTCTTCGAGAGATGTAGTGATATAACTACCAAAGGACATAACATGATATTAAGAAAGGAACTAGTTAAAATAGATATAAAGAAGTGTTTTCATTATATAACAGTGGTGGCTGAATGGAAAAGATGTCCACATCAAGGCAGGGCCTTAACTGAAATATATAGAAGTTAATGAATGGGAAAAAGAAGACAAGGAAAAGTATTTACGAATTTTGGAAGTGAAAAACCTGTCTTGTAAACTGTTCGGTAAAAGTCACTGGGAAAGACATGAGTGGGTAGAGTTATAAAGTTTTGAGGTAATGGCAAAGAAAAAGTTATCAAAATGCCCCACTCTTGAGTTGTCAACTGAGGACAGGGTCAATAAATACAGCATGCAAACTTCAACAAGATTAATGACAGGAGAGTATGTTCAAGAGACAGGGCGTCGTATGTGTAAAACTATAGATGAGAATGTATGGAAGATGGTGAATATGTTGGAAATTAAACGTCTGAGGACACTATGTGGTGTACGGAGAGTTCATCAAATATGATATAAAAGAGTAAGACAGAGGTGAGTATGGGTGAGAGGGCTGAGGAGGGTGTGTTAAAACAGTCTGGATATATGGAGAGAATGAGAGGATAAGTTGACAGAAGTGGAAGGGGTAAGGAGATGGGGAAGATCAAATTGAAGCTGTAAAGATGGAGAGAATAAGATTCTGAGTGCTCAGGGTCTGAACATGCAAAAAGGATAAAAGGCCAGGGGATGAAGCGAACTAGAGCGATGTGGTTTAAAGGGGGAAATGAGCTGTTAATGAACTGAACCTGGGAGTATGAAGCTATCTGCATTTCCAATGCCTGTTTCCTCCAGAAACTCTCATCAAGGAAGAGGATATTGCAATCTCTATCCTTACAAGCCTCCCTCATATACATCATTCCAGGCATTCTTCTCCCGTTTCTCTCCCTCCTGTACTCTTCCACCCTATTTTTCCATGTCACAGGTGGTCTTCCACTGACACCAGCCCCTTTAATTGTACTATCATACATTCTCCT
>JAUUDW010089695.1:0-15857 GCA_032361385.1 Panulirus guttatus
TACATGTTCGCTATTTCCCGCGTGAGGAAGGTGGCAGGACCTTAAAGGGAAAATTCCTCACTTGGCTCCTTTTTCTGTTCCTTCCTTGAGAGAGTAATACAGGAAGGGATGATTTCCAACCACTCGCTCGAGCCCCTCTCAGTCGTCCATTACGACACGCAGGGAATACGTGGGAAGCATTTTCTCTCCCCTAACCCCAGGGATAATATATATATATTGCTTCTGTTCCTATTGTCCGAATTTTCTTGTGTCTCTGTCCTAATCTCTATTGCCCATGTTTAAGGGACACCGGGGTCTCTCTGTTGTCTCAAGCTCGACTCAGCTGACTGTGCAATACCCGTCCGCTCGACAACGGTCCGAGCGATGCTGGGGACGCCCGCCAGGCACGTTCTCACCAGGTTTACAGGTACTCGCACACCATACTTGTTGGCTTCATTATCCCGAGACGTAGACCTCTGTCATTCTTTCCTTTCCTGGACGTCTATGACTAGTACCTGCTTGTACAGGAGTCGCCCTGCTTGACGGACGCTGCTAATACGAGCCAACTTATTAAAAAGCAAAAACAGTGGTTAACTCGACAAGAATTTGTAAGCTTTTATGGTATATCATTCTTCACCCATTATACTCTCGCCTTCAGATACAAATGCTAGCGGTAGATGATGCAGTATATCAAAAAAGAGACGTTCTACGTTCACCAAGACTGGCTACTGAAGGAACGCTCTTACTCCCCAAAGCGTTCTATTCGCTCGCTCCTTGACCCGAGATGACCCGAGACACAATATCTCTAGCGTCAGGGGAGAGAGCAGGGGAGCTTAATGAGAAGAGGGGAGGAATTATGAACGACACCTGCAGAATGAACTAGGAACGCTTTCACTGCCCTTCTGGCGACACTGCCGTCTGCCTCATGTGTCACCAACCTATCCGGTGGAGGGAGAGGGAGAGAAGAGAAGGAAAGGGAGTAGAAAGGTGAGAACTGGTGAGAGGGAGAGTGGGAAAGACAGCAGGAGGGAGAGGACAGGTGATAGGAAGAGTGGAAAATGACAGATGTTTGACGGAGATGAAGGGAGTGTCTGAAGGGAACAGGTGAGTGGTGGAAAGAGACAGTGACGGGAGAAAACGAGACAGAATGGGAGTAGTAATGAGAGACTTGGTAGGAAGAAGGGATTGGTGGAGAGGAAAAGGATAGAGAAGAGACAGAAGGAGAGGAACAGAGGAAGGGAAGGAGCATTGATGCGACCTGCAACGACCTGCAACAACCTGCAATATGGTGGCATATATCCCCTACCACCTAGTGGGATAATCTTGTGTTCCTCCAATTAATATTTTTTTCAGTTCAGTTCAAAAGACATTTCCTCTGGGCACAAGCAAGGCGTGAGGACCAGCCAACCTGTCTCCACCTGTCTTCAAGCAGTGTACATCTGAATCTGTCCTCTTTCCTGTCCGTCTTTTCACCTCCTGCTTAAAAAGGCAAAACTCTTCTCTCATCTTGACAACACGCACTGCCTCAGTCTACCTTAAGGAAGGGTGACCGATCTCAACCCAATGGCTATCTTCCTTTGGCATTGACTCTCATTACCTCCAAAGTCTTCAAGTCTCTCCTCAACTCCTATTCATTCGAAGTATATCAAATCTCACTGTCTTTCTTTTGATTATAAGTATAGATTCCGCAAGGTAAGATTCAACAGTAATATCCTTCCCTATCTAACAATTGATCTGTGCCGGTATCCCCAGCAAGCGCATTGTGTACCCCATAGTCATCCTGTGAGCGGTAACCCAAAAGGATTACAGAGGTCAGAAAGGGTCTTAGTCAGACCCCAGTGGGTTGATATTACATGTATTACATAGTTACATAGTCTTTCAAGGCTGGTCAGGCTAGCCCGCCTGGTACGGGCAGCAGGAGTGTTTGTGGCTCCAGGACGTCAAAGCACCAGCGTTGGTCACTTGAAGACATACCAAGTTTAGCTTAGACCCCCTGGTACTCCAGGTGAAACCCCCTGGTACTGCAAGTGAGATCCCTGGTACTCCAGGTGAGACCCCTGGTACTCCAGGTGAGACCCCTGGTATTCCAGGCGAGACTCCTGGTACTCCAGTTGGCCTTCGTCTGTACTAGACCGCCTGTACTCTTGTAATACACCGCCTGGTGACAGGAAAACCAGTGCTTAGTACATTGGTATGTACGTAGATATGTTGACATGTCTGGTAGAGGGTGGAGGTTTTGGGAGTACCTGTAGGGATGGGGTGGTGTCTGCAGCCTGGGTGGAACCTTGTGCTGGCCGACCAGTGTACGTGGGATCAGTCGATGAGGCAGGGAGAGCAGTGGCTGTGGGAGGGACTGAGAAGGGTCAGCAAGTTAGTGTTTTTCTGAAAAAAAGAAAAGAGAAACCTGTGGTAAAAGACTGGCGAGGGGAGATATGCGAGGGGATGAAGGGAGAGTATAATGTCTGGAAAGGACGAGGAGAGAGAGTTTTCCTCAGTGGATGCTGCGGGAGAGGGCCATCTCTGGTCGGCCGGGAAACCAACACAGGAAGCTTATCTGCCTGACAGGGAGAGAAGGGAAAGGCAGTAAACCGCTGAGGAGAGTTGCAGAGCGAGAGGCAGTTAGGGAGAGTCATCAGGTGAGAGGGGAAACGGCCACAGCGACAGGCGGGGACAACAGAGCGAAAGAAACTGGGAAGGGGACGCTGAATGTTGTGGCGGAGGGAGGAGGGGCAGGGATTGAGGGGGTGGGGGTTTGGCAGATTACTGGCTGTGGCGTTGGCTGGGGACGATGTATGGGTGCGGTAGTAGACGGAGACTGGGGGTGAAGTGCGGTCGTAGAAATATTCTGTAGAGAAAGCTTCCATGGTCTTTAGCTTCCCTTTGTCATAATTGGGTTTTATTATTCCAGCGTTGTTTGTGTGTTCGTCTTTGGTCAGGTTCCGCTGGACTCCCTGCTGTGAAGCGTACAGTCTTCTTAAGGGCATGGGGGAAGCTTGCTCGACCAACGACCTAACCCAGCAGCCTGGGCTCAGCCTGGGTTGTGGGATATGAAGAACCCCAAAGACTCGACCATGTATTCATTTGGTAATATTTGTAGATCATACAGTGTTCTCCTGAGTGGGCTGAGGTCCTGGGTCATGGTGTGTTTCACGCAGTGATTGCTGAGTTTGGCGTTCTTGTTACAGGTGTGACGTTCTCACTGATGAGCTGACGATGTACTCGGTCGTCAGCTCTGTTGGCAGAAGACATCTGGTTGCTGGAGTACAGGTTGACTGTGGTGCCCTCAGAGCTGTTGGAGATAGAGTTGTATAGTGCTGTAGCTGAGGACTTCCTTCTCTCGAAGTTGGTGTACTTCTTGTTAACAGTTATCTGTCGCAGTCTCTGACGTTCCTGGTGAGAGGTTTCTAGGCTCTAACAGGTCTTCAATGATCGTACAATGAGGGACTTTATGGCATTTACTTTATAGTGGTCAGGCCATTCACAAGCTACGGTCGGTCACTGGCCAACATTAGCAGGCAATCTTTAAACTGAAAGAGGAAAGGTTCCTTCTTCACCATTGTCGTGAACATCAAGGAAGGGGAATCTGTTCTCATTTCTAACTTCACATGTGAAGTCGTCAGGCGTATGCCTAGCGTAGACTTCGGAGGACTTCTTCCCCTACAGCTCGGACTCTGCCTAAGCTGGTGAGTCGCGACGTTGGTCTACTAAGCTGTTAGAAGCCTCAGACTTCAGGCCCACGTATCCACCACAGCCCAGCTGGCCTGGTACACGTTGTAAATCCTTATCCAGGACCTTTTTAAGCATGTCCAATTTATATCCAGTAGTGCTTACGGCACTTGTGGATTTCAGTGGTAATATATCACTAATTTTCCATGTAGGTTTACGACCATGCCTTGTAGGATCTTCCAGGTGCGCATAAAGATATATCTCTCCCATCTCCATTTCAGTGAGTACAGCTTCACTGATTTCAGCCTTTCCCAGTTATTCAGATCATCCTTTACCGTGAAGGGTCTCTGAACAGTTTAATTATCTCCGACTCTTTATCTTCATTACTTGCACTTAACACCCTAAGATCAGAATGTAACATTATGGTCTCTGAAGCTAGACACAAATACTCAGGCATTATTGCTTAAGGGATTCAACTCAAACTGTTATGGATTCCCTCTCATATAGGCCTCCGTGAGCATGCCAAAGTTGTTGCTTTAGCCAAACTTGCTCTTAGTAAAGGTGATGTCAAAACAGCATTGGGCTGTCAATTAGAGGCCTCAAAACTGTAATTGGAAAGGAACTAACAGACCTCTTTGAAGTACGAAGACGATTTCAGATTAGCACAAGTAGAAACATTTTCCATCACAGTGAGATGTGTAAAGTAAAACATGTATATGGAAAGAGTAATAAGATCAACAGATTACATGATGTATGTGCTAGCTAAGGCTAGGCTATAGGTGCTATCTGATGATGTTAATCATGTGAATTGTAAAGTTTGTGGTCAAAGATTTGGACACAAACTATAACACTGTGTCTAAGGATGTGAAAAAATAGAGCCGTTTAGGGATAGATCTGAACAAACCCTGCAAGAAATGTTACAACATCTTATTGTTAATTACAAGATACCTGAAGTTTTAAGTTTATGTCCACTTTTTGCATCTAGTAGGTAAAACTTACCATATGAAACTACGTAATGTATGCAATGAAAAACCTTCAATGAAATGTAAAGTCCTGTGTAATACCAGCCTGCTGTTGTCTGACTAAGACCCTTTTTGACCCCTGTAATCCTTTTGCGCTACCACGCAAAGGATGAGTATGGGGTGCACAATAGATTTGCCTGGATTACCGGCACAAATGAAATCAGTCTGTGCGCTCTCCAACTCAGTAGTTCCATCCGCCTTGTAAGGTTCTGTCAGTACACAACAGTATTCCATTCGTGAGAGCATTAACTCCTTGAAACGCGTTCTTGAAGGTCCGTAAGAACATTGAGTTCTCCTTCCTGTCATTCTGTAGGTGTTCTAGATTCCTTATTTCTACACAGATGTCGCCCTCATAGCAGCAGTAGATGTTGCGACGAAGGTGACTGGTGAAGAATCAGGTATACAGTGTAATATACGTAGGAATTTACAAAAATGATTACCAAGGGAAACTTGGATGCCACTTCTTCAGGCACGTATCCAGTTGTGAGCAAGGCTTGGGCGCAGTTATGAACTCGCCAAGACAATGATGAAAAGCTTAACTCGTGTTTGGCATGGACGAACACATTGTATCTTAAAGCGGTGTTGTGTTATTTGAATGTTAAATCAAATTGCTGAATTAAGTCAAATTCTCATAAGAGGGAATATAACTGTTGTATTCAAATAGGTATGTTATGAGTCTGGGGATTAGTATTAGATGAAAATTGATTTACGATATTTGATGATGTAAAACATCTGATGGCGAGAATCAAGGAAGTTTGGTTCACTCAAACTAATATCAATTATTTTATAGACAGAGAAGATTTCGTTGTTATAGACTGATGTCGTTGTTTTGGGAAGTTGGTGACCCAGACAACGTTGTTCTATCGGTCACTTGTGTAAATCACCGAAACATTTACATAAACATACCTTTACTTTTTTCCTTTCGAGGGACTAAGGTGTAAGATTATTGAGACCGTCTTGATCATCAGTGAATGACTTTATTGTGTATTGATAGTTCAGGTGGAGGGGCGACTTCCCCCGTGGACCCACTGCGCTCCTGACAGTTGGCAGCAGGGGAGGGCGTCTGGGCCTAGGAAAGGAGCCTCACTGGCATAGGCGGAAGCATCCCAAGGACGGATCAGAGGGAGTGTGGGGCTTGAGGTGCAGGGTGATTATGCGCACTGTCGAGGATGATGTTGATGGTAGGTCTTCCTGGGGCTAGGGTGGATAGGCTCACGGCATCAAGGGAAGCCAGCGTTCCCTAGGTCGTTTGGTCGTAATGATTATGAATTTTTTGGTTGATATTGTGCAGGAGTTAGAGGGTGTACACGGGATTAACATCCCATTGAGCCCATTGGTTTGGCGATCATGTTAATGTGGGAATCTGTGATATGATTGTGGTCGGGTTAGACTGTTACGTTGATGTGTTTTGACTGGTAAAATCGATCTTGGGGGAGTTTTTTGTGTTCAGTGTCCCTCAAGACGTCATATAAATGCGTCCCATGCGTTTCGAGGTGACCAGGCGACTCGTGTTGACTCCGTAGTGTGTGTTGAAGTGGCAATGGAAAATGAGTTTCTAACTAATTATGGTAGATCCTTTCTATAGTTTTTCCTATCGAAATACGAAACCAGTATGACGTTTATTATGGAAAAGACAGGCAATGTCACGAGCAATCGATGTATTATATAATTATACTATGAAAACAAGGCTACCAGTGTGAGGCCAGACTAGTGGGCATTTTATAGTTTCACACAAAAAAGTAAGATTGTTTACCGTGTGTACAGTCTCGCCAGAATGACTTTTCACAAGCATCGCTACCTCAAGCATATCGAGCCCGATGACAAACACACACACACACACACACACACAGATACGTTAGCCGACATGGCATAAAGAATTATGCCTTAGTTTGAGTTATGTAGGTAAAGAGGGTAAGATAGTGAGGAAGTGGGGAAGGGGTTACTGTGAGCTCGTCAGGCGCCCGTAGCCCATGCCCTTGACAGTAAAAATGTCAAGGTTTATGGGAGAGTGGAAAGAAGCGTGAGAATTCTGCAGCTTCCATGTGCGAAGGAAGGCAGAGTGTCGTAACGGATCATCATCGTGTGGTTGGTCTGCACACAGAAACTAAGGATCTATGAGAAGCAGGAGCCAGGCGCGTGCCGGGGATTCAGGACGTAGGAGGCGGGACACAGGCAGAGAACCCGCGACAGTAGCAGCTGAACTGAGGGAGGGAAGCAACGTCGCTGTACATGGTTAAGGAGAGGTGACGTCCGGAAAATATTCTGTTAATGAGACTGGATGCTCTGGGGTGAGAGGTGTACTTTCACAGTAATTGCATATAATATACATTAAATGTTCTAGTAATGAGGACTCCTAGTCAAGAGTATACTAGGGCTGGCGGTCGGGAAGTTTTACTAGGAAGGTATGCGAGTGCTACTGTCAGTTTACTTCCTTTTAGGCATGAAGCAGTGACTGAATTTTGTGTGAAGTTATTTGAAGGTTGTTGAGGGATGAACCCCGTCAGGTAGTGGGCAACAGTCAGTTGCCTCACGTGAGATCCTTCAGTAAGTGGGCAACAGTTCACTAGTAAATGAGTTTGTTTTGCTTTATGTGAAAGGCTGCAGTCGCGGACGACAGTCACCATCGATTCCAGGCCTTAGATGAACTACTGAGAAGTGGCAGAAAGATGTACAAGGAAGGAGAGGAGAAGAATGATAACTTAAGAAAGAGGAAAACCAGTCTTTTACAAAGATGATAGAGAAGGCATGGCAAAGAATGGAGTACCAAAGCCTGTCGGTGGTGGGAAACACACATCTCAGCTGCCCATCCTTGAGTTGCCGACGGCCACACAGTAATCATGTGACGCAGTAACTTGCCGTGAATTACTTGACCTAGCTAATGCCACAGTCGGACGAGTAAAGGTCAAAATGATATATATAAAAGAGGGAGAGAACCAGAACTGCGACTTAAAGTAAGGTCAGGTTTTGGGGATTCAGATTAGGAGAGTTGATAAGGTAGATTATTGTAGATTAGACTTGGGTGAGCATATGAAGGTAGAACCTCCTGAGATATGAGCAACTCTCCGTACGAGAACGATCCATTACTTTATCATCTGAGAGCAGTTGTTGAAGAGAAGATCCTCTGGCAGTTCAAGAGGAATCCAAGGTTCCCAGAGGCTGACTTATAAGTTGTGAAATGTAAGATTTGGAAGGCAGATGTTACGATGATACCAGGTATGTCAAAGTGGTAGTATGGTGCCATCACAGGAGATGGGAAGGTGGTATTATAGTGTCATCATAGTTGTTAAAGTGGAATTATAGTGCCATCACGGGAGGTGGCCAAGTTGTGATGGGTTTAGAGGAATGGGGGGGGATGTTGGGCTATAACCTAGTTACGTCTACTCCGCTGGGAAATCCCGACCAAAACTGAGTTTACGGAGGTGGTGGACACGAGGAGCACACGTATGGTTGCGCAAGGAGAAATGGAGTAGATATGAAAGAAGTGGAGGAATGTAGCGATGAGTCGTCAGCGTATTTGTGCATTTGGTTATCCGTTGAAGGAAGAGTTCATTGATAAAAAGGAGGAAGAGCGTCGGAGACGGGACAAAACCTTGAGGTACACCGCTCCTGTTGGGAAAGAGGGAGATGTTGGTCCAGTAACAGCGAAGGAGAGAGATCAGATAGGCAGGAAGTCAGATATGACGGAAATGAGTGATGAAGTAAAGCCAGAGTAAAGCTTTAGAGTTCAAGGACTACAGCATGGAATCCCCAGAGTCTCTGAAGAGGAATGCCAGACGTATGGAACAAGAGAGAAAGATGTTAGTGGTAGATCTCGCCCTACAAAATCCATATTGACAGTCGAGAGGACAGTGAGTTTTCAGACGCCTGTGGACGTTGGACTTGAGGAGAGACTGAAAGGCGTTGAGAGCTGTGCAAGTGAGGGTAACAGGTCAGTAGGTGGACGGGGCGCAGCGATCAGCCTGCCCTGAGATAGGCTGTACCGTTGTGTGTTTCCAAGAAGGAAAAGTCTTCGGGTTTTAGGCTGAAGTAAGACACTTGAGCAGTGACGGAGGGAAGGTTGGAAGGGCACTCCCGTAAAGCACCAGCAGAGATACCGTCTGGTGCCTGCGTTTGTGTCCAGACATTTTTTTCTACACCTTCCGAAAAGATATAGAGATGAGCGTGAGATTATTAAGAGATACATCAGGGGGTGGGGGGAAGTTAGAGTCATCCAGTGCGGATCAAGAAGAAAAGAGAACGGAAGGAGCTCCTTTGTAGTCGAAGGAACACCATTTCATGGGGAAGGAAAAGCGAGGGAAAGTTAGTACAACCGGAGTTGCTCGAGATACTTTTAGTCGTCCAGAGGTCTAACGGTGGAAGAAGAGAAAACTAAAGCGATAGTATTAGAAGAGGAGGAGTTGTATGTCTCCGCTACAGCAACAGTCAGTTGAGAGAGTAGCATCGCCCGAGGAAGGCAGTAATCTTCCTGTGGAAAATTTACATCTAATCCTGAGTTGGTTTTCGTAAGTTATTGGGCAGGAGTCATCAACTGCACAGGAGTCTCTCATCAACAGGAACAGTTATTTTTCCTACAGTAGTCCCTTTAGTGAGTGAGGAACAGTTAATTACCGTACAAGAGCCCCTTTAGTGAGGAGAACAGTTAAGCTTTTGTACAACAGCCTGATCACTGTCTAGAAGGGAACAGTTAGCAACCGTACAGCAGTGTCTTCAGTGATAGGGGAACAGTTAGCTACCGCACAGGAATCCCCTCGGTGAGATGAGGAACATTCAGTTACCGTGCAGTTCCCCTCAGTGAGAGGGCAACAGTCCATTACTCTACTCGGAGTGACAGGTGGACCATTTCCCCTGAACTAGGGAGTAAATATGGCAGTACTTCGCTCAGGGCAGGAAGTTGGGGCAGTTGGCCCCCGAGCGGCGGAGGAAATAAAGTCTGTTATAACTTGAGGGGAGTTTGCTCTACCTGCTGGCTGGCTGGCTGGCCTGGTGACTGGCTGTTTGCCTTGTGAACTGGCTGGCTGCCTTCCCACGTTGGTAGCCGACTGGCTGGTCTGGTGGCTGACTGGCCAAGTGATTTGCTAGCAGATATGATTGTGTGAGTGGTTGGCTTGGTAAGTGGCTGGATGGCTGGCCACATTGATGGCTGGTTGGCCTGGTGGCTGATAGCTGGTTGATTGGCCTACTGGCTTAGTGGATGGGTGCTTTGGTGTATGGTGGCTGACTGGATGACCTGCTGGTGGGAGGTTGGGTGTTGGTTGATCGGCTGGCTGGCCTAAGGATGGCTGCCTCTGTGTGTGGTGGCTGGGTGCCTGACGGCTGCAGCCTTGATGACTGGCTGGCTAACTTGTTGTGTCGATGCCCTTGTGGCTGGTTGGCTTAATTGGTGGCTAACTGTACTGATGGCTGGCTAGCCTAATTGCTGTTTGCCCTATTGGCTGGTTGGACTGGTGGCTGATTGCTCTGGTGGATGGCTGGTTATCTTGTTGAGTGGCTGGCCTAATGGCAGTAGGGTCTGGTGACTGGCTGTTCAGATGGCTAGTTGGCCTGGTGGATGTCTGCTTTGATGGTTGGCCGGCCTGATACCTGGATGATGTGATGGCTGGCTTGTTCATTTGATGGCTGGCTAGCTGGTTAACTTGTTGGCAGGTTGGCCTGGTGGCTGGTTGGTCTGATGGCTGATTGGTCTGGTGGTCGGCTGGCTGTTCTGGTGGCTGGCTGGCTGGCTGGCCAGATGGCTGTCTGGCTGGCCTGATGGTTGGTTGGCTGACTTTATGGCTAGTTGCCTTAATGGCTAGTTACCTGGCCAGTTAGCTGGCTGTCCTGGTGGCTGGCTAGTTTACCTGATTGCTGGTTGGCTGGCCTGATGGCTGAAGTCATGTGGTAGCTGACTGGCCTGGCAACTGGCTGGCCTGTTGGCTTGCTGGCTGTCTTAATGGCTTGCTTTCTGGTGGCCAGCTAGTTTGGTGGCTGGCTTGCTTGGTGGTCAGCTGGTCTGCCGGCTGTCTAGTCTGCTGGCCGGCCAGGCGGACAGCATGAAGTATTGGTGGGCGGGTGTGTTGTGCATCGTTGACATGGTGTGTTCCGGTGTGTAGGGCCGCTGCCTGGCCTGCCTCCTGTTGGGTAGGGGGTGTTCTGTCTTTCCCCCTCCCCCTTGACTGCTGTTGCCTGAGGCTGGACGGCTGCTGCTGCTGCTGCTGCTGCTGCTGTTAGACCTATGGTTGTGGTGGGGTATCCAAGGGGTACAGCCTCTCATTTACGTTATTCGCCTCCTTCATCCACCGTCGTACGTGCTCTTCACCGACACTTGCTGCTTCCTTCACCAACGCAGCTACCGCCTCCATCCTCCCTGCCCACCTCACTCCCTCGTCGGGCAGAAATTACTCGCTGGAAATGAAGGCCGCCGGCCAATTTCCATTCTGGCTAGAACGTTTTAGTAGTTGATTGTTGGTGGCCGGGCTAGGCTGGTGGTGGCGTTTGTGGTGTTGTGGTGGCGGTGGTGGGTTGTGGTGTTGTGGTGGAGGTGGTAAGAGAATAGTGACGATGATACTATATCTGGTGGTGTGGCAGGTTTGCTGGTAGTGATGACGTCTTGCCGGCTAGAAGCGTCTTTCCCGACTTGACCAAACACTGGCCACTGGTGTTTACATAGAGGGCCTTGGCCTCACCTACCAGACCTCCTCCTCCAGTATAATGAACCTCTCTTCAAGCATGTACTATACCCACTAGGTGTTGAGAAGCGGTAGGTTGATGAGGCCTCGATTCATAATTATGTACACACACACACACACACACACACACACACACACACACCTCGGGCCGGTGGGTTAACATGTTGGAGAGGCCCAGCCGTGTGTCTGAACGGGATCTGGTTACCTAACACAAGAATGTTCTCCAGGTTGGGTTATCTCCAGCATACTGCTTATTGTGGTCTCCCAGGTGAAGTGTATTCGATTGTGGTCCCCCCCACGTGGTGAAGTGTACCTTTATGGTTTCCCATAGTGAAGTGTACCCTTGTTGTGGTCTCCCCTGGTGAAGTGAATCCTTGTTTTGGTCTCCCCTGGTGAAGTGAACCCTTGTTGTGGTCCCCCCTGGTGAAGTGAACCCTTGTTTTGGTCTCCCCTGGTGAAGTGAATCCTTGTTGTGGTCTCCCCTGGTGAAGTGAACCCTTGTTGTGGTCTCCCTGGTGAAGTGAACCCTTTGGGTCTCCCCTGTCAAAGTGAACTCTTGTTGTGGTCTCTCTAGTGAAGTGAACCCTTGTTGTGGTCTCCCCTGGTGAAGTGAGCCCTTGTTGTCATCTTCCCTGGTGAAGTGAACCCTTATTGTGGTCTCCCCTGCTGAAGTGAACCCCTTTTTGTCTGCCTGGTGAAGTGAACCCTTGTTGTGGTCTCTCTGGTGAAGTGAACCCTTGTTGTGGTCTCCTCTAGTGAAGTACTGTTGTTCTCTCCACTGGTGAAGTTGTGCTGTTGTAGTGTCCTCTGGTAACGTTGTATTCTTGTAGTGCCCCATAATGAACCTGTAGTCTACAACTGTAGAGTTTCCATTGAAGTTGGTTTTGTTGTAGGCAGCTTAGGGCCCAGAATGTTGTGCTTTATACTTTCCAGCCTGAAAATGGTGGTGTTACAGTACCATTAAAGTAATACTGAAGTATGACTTGCAAATTAGTAACTTTCGCAGAGGTTGCTGCTTTATGGAGTGGTTTTTATTAAAAGTAATTTTCGCTCTTGGGAAGTTTGAGATCACGACAAGACGCGAGGAAGTTGGTAATGAATCCGTCCATGAGCGCTGAGGTGGCTGGTAGAGACAGAGCTGCACCTGGTGACCCTGGCTTGGATATGATTATGGAAAACATAATTGTAAGTTTGTAATGTAAAATTCATACGATAGTGTTCTGGGATAGTAATTAGTGACGTGTAGGAAAATAGTTATCGACGAAGAATTTCTAATTGACTATCAACGAAAAATATTATCTAATGATAGTTAACTTGACCTGATTATTTGTACTTTATTAACAGAAGTTTGTTATAGATTGTTAGCACTTAGTAACCTTTTATCTTGCTGGCACCAACAGCTTAGTGGACCAGAGTTCCCAGGAGTGAGGGTGGGTTCCAGTCCCCTGGTGTGGTGTAACATGTAAGAGGGAGGCTTAGGCCTCGGTCTTCATGATGATCCCTCTGTAACCTTCGACTGTGGCCATGGCTGACATCCGGACGGTGGTGGCCTCTCGGGTTCCTCGTATTGTTTGTCAATGTGTGGGAAATGTGTTGTGAGTCCATACTGGGACACACTTGTAGTGGACCACTCAGGGAGGTGAATGCGTCAAGTACCAACGGTGGACATGCGTTGAGGTGATGGTTCGGTGTTGATTGTGGCTGTTACCACTGGGGGCTGTTACGTGCCATGGTGGCTGGTCGCTACGAAACCAGTAAGGAATTTCTGCAAGAAGAAACAGATAACACGGTTGCTATGTTGTATCAAGATATTGTTTCGACGATGTAGGTCAGACCGTTGGTCGGCCTGGACGGGTCCATGACCCGCCGTAGGTAAAGCTTGTCAAGTTATATACATGTGTGTATCTAAAACCCTCAGTATTTGAGTTACAATGCTTAAATTTCTTTTTTTGTTTGATGGTAATATTGGCAGGTGGTGGCAGTGCAGAACACCATAACAGCCAGGGCGTGGGAGCCAGTGGTGGCAGTACAGGCAGGCTACGTTGTGCGGGGATTTCGGCTGGTGTTCTGTTAGTGATGGTAGCAGCCAATGATGGTGCTTTGTACTCTGATGTTGTCAGGGATGTAGGCATTTGTATGGGTGGTACAGCAATTATACTCGTTGGTGCTGATGATGATGTTAGAGCAGCGGCTCTGTAGACCCGGCTAACGCAGGGCGTTGCTTGTGTAAACTGTGGACAGGGAATGTCTGTCATAAGCGACGTTGTAAACAGTATTCTTTGCTTAGCTGAGTTTTTACCAGCTGACTATATTTTGTAGATGATTGTCCCCGTGTCAGCTGGACGTTGGCAGGACAATTTTGAGGATTCCCAAGTTTAAACAAGATTTTCCGCGCGCGGTCTTTGTCTCGTACGTTATGACGTCATGCCGTTGCTATGGTAACCCCGCACTCCCGTCGTCCGCCGGTCCACATGTATTATTTAAAGATCACTCAATTGGGCCGTTACTCGTATTCTTTACCATAGGACTTGCTGTTCTGTTTGTCGGGATGGCTAACTTTATGCTGAGTCAAGCTTGATTTTCTCAAGTGTATAAATAGTTTCTGATTTGACTGTTTATATACTTGACCGCATCAGCTGGTATTGTAAACATGGCCGACGTGGCGCATCCGCCTCGCTTCAGAATAAAGTACGCGTTATAAGGCAAACTAAACTACCCATGTAAACACAGCCAGGGATTATAATGAGCAGATACCCTATACAGGGGTTGCTGCCTGCTGGACGGGAATAGAGATGATCGTTGAATGATATTCCCTCGCTGAGGTTAGTCTGGTAGTGATTATTTAGCGGTGTACAGCAGCGATATCCCTTTAAGCTGGCGAAAGGTCGCTATGCAGGTCACGGTTGTGCTCTTTCGATGGGATGCAGGTCTCGTTGATTTTGGTTTTTGCTTCAGCAGCGGCGAATTTATTGTGCACTCCTGCTCATCCTGTGGGCAGGGGCGCAAAAGGGGATACAGATTGTGCTGCGAATCCAAGGACTGAGAATTATTGGTTAAGTTACTTTACAAGTTACAAATTGACGTAGACTGGTAAAAAAAAAAGATTGAGCATCAACGAATAAAGTACCTTTGCTCTCGCGGTGTAATGTAGGTCACCTCACTTGTACTCATAATGTGATGCAGGTCATACCCACATATTCATGGGAGGATGAAGGTCACACTTGTGCTCTTATGGTGCAATGCAGATCACACTCTTGCTCTCATGGTACAGTGTAAGTTACATACGTTCTCATGCGACTGTGCATGTCACATTTGTATTCTCATGGTACTAATCAGATCAAACTTTTGTTCTCATGATACTGTGCAGGTCACACAGGCTTATGGTACTGTGCAGGTCACACAGGCTTATGGTACTGTGCAGGTCACACGTGCTCATGGGGCGATGCAGTTCACACTTACGTTGTTAAGATACAATGCGGGTCACACTTGATTATGGTACAATGCAGGTCACACATGCTCTTATGGTACTATGCAGGTCACACGTGCTCATGGTACTCAGCATGTCGCACAAATATTCTCATGGTACAATGCATGTCACATTCGTGCTCTCATGGTACTGTGCAGGTTATCCCCAAGCTCATGGTACGATTCAGGTCATTGCGCTCTCATGGTACTGTGCAGGTTGTACCCATGTTCATGGTACGAAGCAGGTCACTTGTACCCTTATGGCACTGTGCAAGAGACACTTGAGTTCGTGGTACGATGCAGGTCACACTTGTGCTGTAATGTTGTGATGCAGGTCACACTTGTGACGTCATTGTGTGATGCAGGTCACATTTGTGTTGTGGTGTGATGTAGTTCACACTGGTGCTTCAACATAGATCACACTTGTGTTGTCATGTTGTGATATACGCCACACTTGTGCTGCCTTGCTGTAATGTAGGTCACACTTGTACTGTTAGCGTGATGCAGGTCACTCTTGTGTTGTCATGGTGTAATGTGGGTCACATTTGTGCTCTCTTGTTGATGCAGGTCACACTTGCGTAATGTAGGTCACGCTTGTGTTGTCGTGTGATGCAAGTCACACTGGGTCTCACTTGTGCTGTCATGATGTAATGGAGTTCACACTTGTACTGTCGTAGTGTGATGCAGGTCACACCTGTGCTGTCTTGGCATGATGTAGGTCACACTTTTTTGTCACGGTACGATTTGAGTCACACTTGGGCTGTCATGTATGACGTAGATCACACTTGTTCTGTCGTGGTATGATGGAGGTGTCACTTATAACGTCATGGTACACTGTTTAGGGCACACTTGTGCTTGTTAGCGACGTACCGTCAAGAGAAGACGACTGAGCCTCAGAGGGGAAAATCCTCGCTTGGCCCCTTCTCTGTTCCTTTTCTTGGAAAGTAAAAACAGGAGGGGAGGATTTCCAGCCCTCCACTCCCTCCCCTTATAGTCACCCTTTACGACACGCAGGGAATACGTGGGAAGTATTCTTTCTCCCCTATCCCCATCGATAATA
>JAUUDW010089805.1:0-13410 GCA_032361385.1 Panulirus guttatus
ATGGATGGGGGCGAGCAAGTGTGAATATGTACATGTTTATATGTGTATATGCATGTGTATGTGTATGTGGGTATATACGTTGTTAGAACTCTACTGAATAGATTGTTTTTCATCTCAAAATAAATGTAAGAGTGCAAGTAAAGCATCTTTACATTAGAAATATCATAGTGTATGAATGAAGTTCCTGTTTACTAAGATACTTTTATAGATTATTCATTATCAGAGTGCCTCAGGGCTCCATGTATTTTCTTTCCCGAGTACATTATCATCACTCTTTATTAGATAATTTTCTGTCTTGCAGGTTTAGACACTGAAAAGATAAATGAAATCATTAAGAATGCATCAGAGGGATCACGTTTTTATCAGTACAAACAGAAGTGCCAGCAACGACTTGATGTCAAAATATCCCAAATGAAGCAAGCAGCTGCATCTTTTACTGAGGACCAGATTAAAAAGGCAACTCTGCAGGTTAGACTTTAAAATTAACATTGTAGATTATTTTTTATTCAAACATATCATTTAAAATGTTGTTAGGATAGATTTTGTTTTCATCCCTGAAACAGCCATAGCTTGGGACTCTACTATACTCAGATGCTGATATTCCCAAAATTGTCCCATATTTGTCATTTTAAGTTATACTGGCCAAAGACCAGTGAGAAGTTATCCTTGATCATTTATGGCAGTTTTTCTGTAAGATTTTGAAGGCAGTCATGATCATTATTGAATTTGGCATATCTCAGATGATTATGATAACCAGTGTCTTCCATTTGTTTTTAACAAACTCTGCAGCTTAATGAAGCAGTTATCTACCTGATATAATTTGATGAGTAAAGAATTTAACAGCATAATAGTAAATGTTACTTTACATTTTTTCCAATAGTCTTTCCCTGAAAGAAACAGTATCACGCACCTCTGTAGTTAAGACTGCAAACTTTCTGCATATCTCTCGTCATGCTTTTGGATGTCAGCATTCATCCCTCAATCTTCACAAAAAATACAAGATGCTGGTACATAAAATTTTAAACTTTTTCCTACTGCACACCCTCGTTCCAAGTCTCTCATCCTTGAAGTATTTACAATAGATGTTTCCTTGCTTAACATGCGCTGAATGGTTGTTAACGTAGACAGAAGATTCATGCAGTTAGCATGCAGTGCACCTTTTCTTATAGTGGAAACTGCTGGTCAAAAATAACATAATTCCTGTCATTAATGTTGATATGCACTGTCATAATCTGTATGTTTTACCTAGATCCGAACTCAGTGTTTACTTAAGATTTTTGGGGTGTATCTTGGTTGTAGATGGATCAGTTGATGAAAGAACTAGAGCATGGCCGTGACCTGACCCACACCATTGTGCATGTTGACATGGATATGTTCTATGCTGCCGTAGAAATGAGAGATGATCCAACATTAAAGTAAGCAAATGTTAATTGTCTTGATCATGATGATTTTATTGAAAATAGTTACATATGTGTTGTTTTCAATAGCAAGAATGTTAAAAATAGTAATTTTAGGTTGATTTTTTTTTCTTTTTCTTAGTTATTCATGAAGCCAATATTTTAGGAATAAGCCTATGGCAGTGGGAGGAATGGGAATGTTGAGCACCAGCAACTATGCAGCTCGCAAGTTTGGTGTTCGTGCTGCAATGCCAGGATTTATTGGCAAGAAACTGTGCCCTGATCTAGTTCTTGTTCCTCCAAATTTCACAAAATATAAGCAAGCAAGTAAAGAAGTTCAAGAAATCTTTGCTGAGTATGATGCCAACTTTTGCCCGATGTCCTTAGATGAGGCGTACTTGGACATCAGTGAGTATATGCAGAAGAATGCTTCACACTATGGAGTTGAAACATTTGAGGGTAAATATCCTGTATTCTGTTACATGTAAACCTTTTTTGTCATACATCTTCTTTCACAATTTTTTTTTACATATGAATCTTGGTAAAGGGAATGAATGGTACCACTGATTTACCCCTCATGCTGTTATATCTGAACCAAGTTTCATGAAATGATTTGTCATGCATTGCTATAAAAGAAAGAATCAAAAAATAATACCCACATCAAATACACTAAGTTTAGTGCTGAGAACAGCCAGTGAGAAGAGGAGGGTTTAGTATTTGTGTGTAGGTGGCCCCATTTAGCTGTGTGTACATTAATCACTGAGTATACTGTGCATTTTCTGTTTTAGAGGAATATCCAGACTATGCTGAAATGTTTAGACAGACATTGTGACTGACTAAAGGACTTTTGTCAGAAGTAGGGAGAGCATGGGAGAGGGGTAAAGCAAGGAAGTGAAAGAACTAAGTAAAAGAGGCTTTGGAATAATGGGACCTAAACAGTCAGGGGGTGTTAAGCTTGCTGTAGAGGGAATGAATGGATTTGAATGGGATGTATTGATATCTAGGAGACATATGATGTCCATGGGCTTAAGCAGTCAAGATAAACTATGTAGTAGTGTGTAGGGCTTGATACATTGTGAGCTAGAGGGTAAATATGTGCTAATGATACCATTGTTCATTTCCTCCTCGTGCTAGTTCACAAAGGTGTAGAGTTATCATCACAGGAAATATCAGTTAAGAATGAAACAAGACTTCCTAAAAGCTTCTTTCCTTATTTCTAGGTTTCGAGGATGGATTCTTGGCTGAGGCAATAGTGGCAGAAATGAGACAGAAAATAACTGTAAAGACTCAGTTAACAGCCAGTGCAGGCAAGTTCATCTTCTGCATTTTTTTTTCAATAACTTTTAGCCAGACCATTGTCACATATTGTAGTATGGTAATTGTTCTTTCTCCAGTTTATAACTCAAACTTTGGGCATATTAACTGTATTACTTTTAATTGTGTGACACTCTCATACTCCTCACTTTCCTTCGAATGTCAGTGTTCCCTTCGAGTATACATACGTATCTATGTTTTCTTTTCATGTGCTTTCTTGCCTGTACCTTCCCTTTAATATATACATCCCGAAATATCCATCATAAGGGAAGTAGAAATGGATGATATTTGGAGTACAATTGGAAATGGGAAGATGGGTAGAATAAAGATGTGAGAGAGTTGTTGGTTTTGAAGAAATCATTAGATAAGCGCATGAATGAAAATATTTTAGAATGATAGGCTGGTCAAGAAGGTATTTCGCAGTATTGTAAAAAGTGAAGGGGGAACAGGTGGACCACAGAAGAGATGGAGGGAAAATGTAAGAAATTTTATTATGGCCAGGAATATTTTAGATGTTAATAGAATTATAAGGGGTCAGATGCAGAGAAGCATTTTCTAAATGAACGTTTTCCTAGTAGAGACCTTAGTTTCAGTTAATGCATTAGTTTTGCATATAAGGTGAAAAAGTAAGATATATTTTCATTAGTGTGGAAGTTCATGTTTCATTTTTAACACATTTGACTTGGGTTGATGTGATAAAAAAAAAAGGTTGAGCAACAATCTTTTGGAGGCTGTCTGTACTTACTTCATTCCATTGAATTGAGAATGGAGTTGTGATGATAGATACATAGAACCACAAAACCTCTCCCTTGGATATCATTGAACCATTTCATTCCAACATGACCTGTAACCAGCTTGATCATATCTTGGTGATAAGATAAATGTTGCTTAGAAAATGTATAACATTTCTAGTAATTGCATATGAAAACAGATAAGTAACATTATACTGTAGTGGTTCAATGATGCATGTAGACCAGCTGGTATAATATATATGTAATGATTTGTAGTGGTTAGGAATTTATGAACTGATTCATTGTGGTCAGTGACATGCTTTAATTTGATGCAGTTTACCAAGGGTTAAATCTACAGATCCTGAAATCAAATAACTTACTATGTAAGAGGAATGTTTGAAGCTGGAAATGAAAAGTTAATCCATTGCTAAAATAAGAGAAGATAGCTTAGTAGTAGTGACTTCTTCAGCTGATAAGAGATCCCATGCAGTGTTGATTTCATTTGAAGGAAGGTTATAACATCAAAGAACTTGATATATGTAGATTTAGTTGTATTAACTTCATTTGATCCAATTTCAGGAATTGCACCTAACACTCGTCTGGCAAAAGTATGCAGTGACATGAACAAGCCCAATGGACAATTTTATTTGCCTCCTGACCGTCAGCAGATTCTCAAGTTTGTTTCTGGACTTCCCATACGTAAAGTAAGAACAATGATATTTTCTGTAGGCTCATGTTGCCTCTATTGAAGGATTTTTCAAAAAACTTTTGAATTGACTCAGTTTGCTGGTACTAATAAAAGTCTTGTAACAATGAATGATGTTTGCCACCTGCCAAGCAACATGAGGACAGTGATCTTTCTTATGGACATCTTTTTCAAAATACCTGTTGCTTCTTTAATAAGCTGGAAAGCCTCTAATGGTCATTTAGTAAACATTTGCAATGCTCAACCCCTGTGTTTTGGCAAAATGGTTGGAGCTCTAAGTGGAAGTAGTAGGTAGAAACATTAGGCTAAAGAAGTAGGTAGGAACATTAGTGGGAGCATTAGGTAGAAGTAGTACATTGGAACATTCAGCAGGAACATTTAGGTAGAAGTAGTCAGTAGGAACTTTTGATAGAAGCCTCTGAAAGCTGTGCACCAGAGTTGCTCCCTGCAGTGGCTTAAGGGTGAAGCTCTGAAAGCTAAGAAGCATCACAAGCTCATCAGTTATGAAGACACTTTTGCAATGGCCACCCCCTTGAAGGAGTTGACGAAGGGAACAGGCATCAGATATATAGATAGATAGTAGGGGTGATGTTTCAACATGCAGTGTTTCTTCAGGACATTGTGATTCTAGGGCCAGTACATCATTATTTGCCTAATCCTATTGTGCTGCAAGCAACTCCTTCATGTCAGCCTCATCTATATAACTTTCATCCAAACTCTGTTCATGCATTACAGTGTGTTTTCATTCCACTAATCAGCAGTGTTGTCTGTGATGATGATGATGTAGTCCCTACAAATTGCTTGATTGTTAGCATATCTTTACAGTCCTTGATACTTTTTCCACACTCTTTCAGTCCTTAATATCATTTGTACATTAGACAGATTTCATGTGTCTTTGCTTCCCATATAGTCCTTGAATTATTTACTCCACTTTCATAAACTTTCTTTCCATCTTCTCTTTCTTCTTTCCTCCTCATTTTACCTTACCTTTAAATCATTGTTTTTCGTTATCCATTATCAGCATGTTAAAGGAAGATGGTAGCTTGCTTCATTGTTTCCTGTATTGTATGGTTTTATTCTTTCAAACATGAAGGGATAAATACCTAGAGAGTGACTTGCTTTGAGTCCATTATTGGTTCATGACTTGCTTTGAGTCCATTATTGGTTCATTTGTCTTTGGATACTTAGAGATAAGCCTAGATGCCATGACCTGTAAATGTACTTTATTACCTTCACATCTTGGGGCCATATGGTTTAGCTCTTAAGTTATAAGATGAGCTTAACCTTTCGGTAGCTGTTGGGTTTTACAAATTGAAATTATTTGTTGCAGGTTTGTGGCATTGGAAATGTGACAGAGCAACAGCTTCAGGCCCTAGACATCACTGTCTGCTCACATTTACTGGAAAAACGTGGTCTGCTCAGACTCCTCTTTTCAGACATTAGCTATAACAGTTTCATAAGCATTGCCTTGGGATTGGGCCATACAACTCTAGAATCATGGACAGAAAAAGATCGCAAATCAATAAGTACAGAGACTACTTTCCGAGGCACAACAGACAGAAAAACTCTTTTCAGGCTAACTGATGAGTTATGTCAGGAGTTAGCTGATGAAATGGAACAAAAAGATATTGTAGGAAAAGTTTTTACCCTTAAATTGAAAACTACAAATTTTCAGACTAAGACTAGAGCACAAACTTTACCAGATGCTACCCGTGCATATGATGTAATGACTTCTTGTGCAAAGCGACTCTTACAGCATGAAATGGATGCTTCAGTGCAACCTCTGTCTCTCCGTTTATTGGGTGTACGCATGTCAACACTCATGAATTCCTCAGAACTAGGTCCACATCATCAGCCTACTTTGACACAAATGTTTTCACGATCTGCACAACCAAAAATGAAGTCATGTAATATAGCGCCAGTTGGAGAGAAATTAGTCCATGATGTGTCAGTTAGCACTGTTGACAATCAGTCAGCTTTAGAAGATATACAGCATGCTGGTGGTGATGAAACTCCATCATCTAAAGATATGAACTTAGCACCATCATCCGTTTTGCAGACAAACGACATAAGAGCTGAAAATAAGAAAAATACTGATAACTCAGACAAATATTTGTCAATAGCTTCCTGTGCATCACAGCCTGGAGAAACTTCATATAACTTAAAAACTGTGAATTATGAATGTCCAGTGTGTGGGAATGAGATAAAGGCCACTAATTTGGCTGACTTTAATGTCCATATTGACTCTTGTCTTGAAACTGATTCCACCAGCAAGTCTCTGCTTACAAAGCCACATGAAATGGGAAAGAGCACCATTAATGAGAGAAATTATATGAAAAGTTCAGTCAGACCAAGACATAATATAGATAAAGTGAAAGCTTTTAATAGAATTCCACAAACCATTTGTTCTGATTCAGAAGTCAGTGATAGTATGGATGAGATTTATGATATTCAAAATGAATATGACCAAAGCTTCAAGCCTTCTGATAACTGCCGAGACCTTTCAGTGACTGAAGTCAGTGAAGAAAGATGTACAGACATGTTGACAGACCCATTGGAGGAATTTTTGTGCCCTGTATGTGAGCAGAAATGCTTCAAGGATGTAGGTTCCTTGAATAAACACGTGGATGAGTGCCTCAACAGTAACGCAATCAGTAAAATTCTGCACCAGGATGCATCACAATCACGACAATCCAGCAGTAGCAAAATCTTTTCCGGATTTTCATCAGCAGGTCAATCTAGTCAGTCCCGACCGAAAATAAGTTGTAAAAGAAAAGGAAATATTTCAAAAAAGGGAAAGAAAAAACTGAGCCCGCGGAGTAATACCTTGGAGAAATATTTTCATTCTTGATAATTCTTATAGCAATATACAGTTTTTTCATTGCAACAGATGTTGTTCATAGAATATTTCCAGAAGAACTTAATAGATTATTTAGCTGTGTTTAAGAAATTTCAAACTTTACTGTGATTTGTGAAGAGTGCATTTTTTATACTAGACTTGACTTTATTGTGAAATGAAGAAATATATGCTGAGTAGTTTTATTACATGTATGTTATTTATGAATATATATGTGTATATTTTACATCACAGACTGGGTCTGTAAATTATCTTTCCTCAGGATTACTTTTACTTCTTCCCAATCACTTGAACTGCCTTGCTACTCCAAATAAACTGTCCTTTCCAAGTAGACTTTTTATCAGTGTCAGCATCAGACCTAAAGAACAGTTAATATTTTGTCTTCTGCCACACGCTGGCATGGCTAATTAGTTCATTCCAAATAATGCTCCTTGATGGCAGCAAACCACGTGGCTTTTCACTAAGAGCTGCCTTGAGACCTTAGGATGTCAGCTGTGGGGCAACATATTGTCACAATAAATAAGAAAAGAAAACTTGGTATACCTTCCTGTTGTCAAAAAAAGACTGAAGGAGAGAGGTCCCATTATGTTCATATCATAATGATATTCTAGTGTCATTCCCAAATGCTGACCGTTGAAAGTGTAAAGGATGAGTATTAGTTTCTTTAACTTCAAAATGAATGTTTGCATATGAATTGTAGAAGTTGTGCAGCTTTTCTTTGAAAAAATATTTACGAAGAGAATTGAAATACTTGAAAAAACACAGAGTAACTTTTAATTGGACTTGAATAAGGTGGAAGTTTTATTTCAGTTTTGAACATGTAGAACCAGTTCTTACAATTTGAAAGAAACGAATTCATTCATACATTTGTGTTTCCGAGAATTATATGTATGAATATGACAAAGATTTTTGAGTGAGTTGTGTACAAATACATGGGCAAGCTGAAAATGTTAAGATATGAGTACAATTATAATTCATGAAGTATTCATTTTCTGATGCTGATTTCAAGGTTGGATGACATCTCTTGTTGGTCTGTTGGTGAATTAGAATTGAGGGCAATGATATGATTATTGACCATTTCTTTTTTGGATTAAAGCTTACTACATTATATACCAAGTTTGAAGTAAAGAGCATATATGAATTTTCGAGGATAGACCCTTTATCACTCTGTTTAAAGCATTGTAATGCTTCAGAAGGATCACTGATGGGTAGGTACCTCTTCTTATTACAAGAAGTGTGAGCTTTTCATGCTTCTTGGAGGACATTGTAGGCTTTAGGGAGGAATGGAAATAAACACTCAAACACACGTTATACATGAGGGGTGAGGCACCTCAGTGGGTAATCGCTGACCTGCATATCCTCCAGTCAACTAGTGAGGTCAAAGGCATATCGAGCACAAACCCTCCCTTGGGAATTGACTTTCCATCTTCCAAGTCGTGTAGCTTGTAGAAAAATGTTTTTTTTTTTTTTGTAGTCATGTAAGTGTAGTTTATTGTCAGTGTTAAGATGTACCGATTTTGAGGATGCGTAGCCACTAGGTAGCTGATTCCTGTCACAGTTATTTGTAAAGATGAAGCTAATATTGTATATCTGAAGGAACTAGAGCCAGAATCAACGCACTCGAAGTTTTTTAATATGAATTTTGTTGAACGTGACCCACAGAAAAGAATTGAGTATGGTGGTTATTGTTGAGGAAAAGCGAGAAAAATACTGAATAACTATACACCTTAGCCTCCAATCCTCCTCAAGAGTATCTTGAGGAATGCGATCGTAATCAGGCAGCTGGCAAACCTTAGCATTTCCGTATTGAATTTATTCTTCGGAAATATATATAATAAAAGTGTTGAAATCTTCGTTAAATTACCGGATCAAATGCGCACCACTCAAGATCACACAGCTACAGCTTATTCCAAAATTATATAAGCATTTTGCTCGTATCTTTACACTCCCCTGGAGTGAAGATGGATTTTCTTTACGTAAGGATGAAATTTTTAAGAAAATTCGCTTCGTTGGGCATTATTGTACAAGCATCTGTACCGAAACTGGTAATTTATTAAATGAGCAAAATGTTGTGGATAGATAAACAGAGTTATCCCTCCCTGTTAGCATATAGATAGATAGATAGATAGATATATCTTAGTTACTTATGCGTAAGGACCGTGAGAGATCAGAGCCAGAACACCAGGGATAGCCCACGCAAATATATCCAACAGATACTTTACCTAGAAAACCTTTTCCGTAATAACAAAAAAATAATATCAAGTGCATAAACGCACACAAGGAAAGGAATCTAAAATAGCGTCGTCCTCCGCCTTAGAGACATCAGTTAAACCTCACCATGAAATGCCAGACACGCTCAGTGGACCTTCTAGCTATATACATTGTTCTTAGTTTTTTCATTAACTTATTAAGTATTGGTAGCTTACAAAGCCCAACGCATGACGTTGAATGTGTGTTCAGTCGTAGGAGAATGCGTTTTTTTTTTCATCGTATTTTACGGGAGTAAATGTATGACATGACCTTTATACTGTGATATATGAGCTTAAGTTGTCGAAATAAGTCTCAGTATGATGAGATGGTTAGGTCATATGTATATATATATGTGTGTGTGTGTGTGTGTGTACTGGGAGGTCCCACAGGTCATCAGGGTGACCCACACACAGCTCCCAAGAGACTTGACCCACTGACCTGACTCCTTGGGGTCATATTGACTGTGGATACTTCCGCAAGGAACCTGAATGTGTTTTAGAGATCAGACTGTTCGCACTTATCACTTGGCTGGGAATATTTTGTAAATTTACTGCCAGCAGCCATATACTAAACC
Organism: Panulirus guttatus; assembly: GCA_032361385.1. Classification (NCBI taxonomy): domain Eukaryota; kingdom Metazoa; phylum Arthropoda; class Malacostraca; order Decapoda; family Palinuridae; genus Panulirus; species Panulirus guttatus. The sequence goes on from JAUUDW010089805.1 coordinate 9,830, forward strand.
AGAGACTCATACTTGAGGGGCAGAGTAATTAATTATATTTATTTCTTCTTGACTGATACCTGGGTCACATGCCGTACAAGTATTCATAATAGAATGATGATATAACTGATATGTTAATGAAGTACTGAAACCTGATGAAAAAGGTCTGTGTTGTGTATCACCTCCCGTTGAATCTATTTTATTCGCTCGGGATCTGCTGATACGTACCCGACTGACGTAGTAGTTCTAAAAACTATGGCTTTGTCGTGTACGTTTTCAAGACTTTTGCAAAAGTTCCTGAAATTTTGGATTCGTGAATAAAGTTCCTTCGATTCTTATAAGAGCCAAATTATTTATTGTTTTCCATTTTTGTTACCCTCGTAAGCAGGACGGTACGTCAGTTTAACAAAATGGCCTTGCCTATGTTCTCATCCTTAGGGGTCAGTTAAAAGACTGTACCATCATAACTCAAGATTTTGAGCCATCGCTATCACGGTCAAGTATTTTGAAAGAGATAACAGATTTATTACAATTATCTCCCGCTCCCGCTTTTGGTCGATGGTAAACCAGGAATTGGCCTTTTCTATGTACTCATCCCGGGAAACCTCTTAAGTGCTCATGTTATTGTCAGAGTTGTATATGCAGCAAAATATTATTTCCGCATTGACACAAACGCTCTGGCCAGGTTTTGCATATGAAGGGCGCACTTTCTATACCATATAGAGGAATCCACTTAACATTTTTGGTTAGATCAGGATCTTATTCGGTCTGCAATGATGTTCCGGTTCTTTCCTCACCATGTTTATGATATTTTTGTGCGAGTATTGTATACTATTTATTTCACCCTCTTTGACAACAGGATGTTCTATTTTGAAACATTTTTCGCTCTAATGTCTCCATCAATCATCAATATCTGTCAGTCAGGTCACGGCTGGAGTCTAATTGGTGTGACCCCTTTGGAGGGAGCTGAGGTCATCAGCTGCATGACTGACTTGACTCCAGTGTGTGGAGGTGGCTTCGGCAACGCAGACGGTGGATGCTAAGCAGTGATGGAACCCGGCCGATGGAATTGGCTGCTGCCGCGGCTGATGGTGGCCAGCATCGCTGGAGCGATTCTCCTTTTGCAGGTCGGCGAGACGGAAGCCCTCGCTACTGACTGTGAGGCAGCCCTTAAAGAGGTATGTACAGCAATATTACGTCAATTTGGGTATATGTGAGCGAGACGTTAGACTTAAACGAGCCTTATTAGCCCAGACCAAGGTAAGCTGAGCTCTGTTAGGTCGTTCGAGGCTAAGCTAAAAGCTGATAAAGACACAGCTCAAGCATAGTATGCAGAGTTAGAATTTAGTTACATGTGAGAGTACAAGGACAAATCGATCCATTGCATGAACCGAACCGTTCAAAAGTGGAGGATTTTCGACATCTAAACAGACTTTCAGGTTCTTAAAGTCAGACTTATCTGTTTACTGTAATGTTGGAATTTCGGCAATGATAGTGTTATACCAGTTACGTTTATTGAGCATGAGAGTTACAGAGCCATCCTAAAAGATATGTGAGTCTGGTGGGTTTTAGGAAAAAAAATTGGAAGAACCTGGGTTTACACATTACATAATCATAACACTTATTGGTTACTGAAGAGGAATCTTTTTGCATTGTCAATACGGTTTTTGCTTTGCCTTCCGTAATCTCTCAATCAGCGTAAATTTTACCATTTCCCTATCAGTTTTCCACGAGATCCACACCTTTCTCTCATCCTGTGCAAATCCTTTGTCTGATCATTTTACCTGATATAGCAGCGTTCAGAAGAGATTCCCAAATCATTTACCGAACCGACACCATTACTTGGCATGGTTTATGTGATGAATTCGTAAAATGTCTATGAATAGTCGGATATTACCCCAAAATAATGGCGATATATTCTTGAAAGGTTTCGTCAGTATTTCAGACTGATATGCACATTAAGTAATGTGTTATTTATTTAAATGATTGTGCATAATTTCGTCCTCATTTTAAGGAACTCCCACCAGTCGTGGCTTTAGTGAAGAGCAAATTGGATAATTCTTCAGGACCCCACATTTTAGGGTCCCCAAAATGTTCGTATTCTTTGTACTGTATGAATAAGTGTTTGTTGTACATATAATCATTATTATATTAAGCTACTTTACTTGCACTTTCATGGAAAAGTGAGGTTAAGATTGAAAATATACTGCACGGTTGGGGCAAAGTGAAATTGAAAACGAAAATATACTGCAAGGATAGGGCAAAGTGAAGCTGAAAATGAAAATATTTTGCATGCCTATAGATCATCAAATTTAATCCCCTTAGGAGTCCCCAAATGCCTCTATTGCCTAGGGCTCCAAGAACTCTTTGGCCACGTCCGCTCACACACTGAAAACCTGTGTGTGGCTTCAGGCATATAATTTTGTGCAGAACATAGAATTATCCAGTTGTTCCTCCACTCCTTGGCTTATGGATAAATGGATACCAGATTGGCATGGGGCAAGGCACCAGGTCTATGACGCTTAGGCTCTGGACAGCTTCTGTCGAAGGTTCATCAGGGATGTCCATGAGTTTGGGGGGACATGGGATTCACCAAGAGGCTCTAGACTTACCATGGGGGTTACTGTACATTTTAATGATACACTGTATTGAGTGACCCTGCTGCTGTTGTAAAAAAAAGAAGTACATTAATTAAGCAGGAATTGGTGATCCTGCTTCTCACTACTTTGTTTTTTACAGGAACTGCTGAAGAATATGACAGAAGCAGAGCTCCATCATTATTTTGGTGGCCTCCCTGACCCAGTTTTCTACCTAGTCCGACCCCGGCTCCTTTCACACCAGCCGAGGAAAGTGAGGCTTATTATCAGGTTAGTGAAAGAGAACTTTTGGTAATTGCATACTTTCTTTATGCAACCTCATTTGAGGATTGAATTAAGTATTACATGGAACAAAAATTGTCATAGATATAGAGACTCGACTCTTCATGTCTGCTAGATTTCATTAACATTTTATAGAAATAAGTGCAACTAACATGTACTTCTGATATTTAAAGATTTAGATATATATGGTTTTATAGCATTTAATTGGATTACTGTCCTTAATGATTTTCGAAGTGTTTTGATATTTTGGTGACCCAAACAATGCACAAAATGATATTGCTTTGCACATCAAAATCTGTGGCTTACGACAGCATTATTTCTGTGGAAACTGAGAATTACACTTTCTTTTCATTTAAAGAAATAATGAAACTGGCATTTTCATACCAATAGTGTCATTCTGCTTTCCTTAGTATCATCCTGCCATCATGAAAAAAGAAACATTTGCATTTTTCCATTTTGATATTACCCTTACCTTTCACAGATCCTCAGATCTAAGTATGGACTCAGTGTTGGCACTCACAGACCAAATGGTGGCATCCCACTTGTCTGGCGTGTTCATTGATGGGGAGTGGGTGAATATCCAGCCAGATGTCTGCCACTTCCGTGCCTCAAATGTCACTCATGTCATCACTGTTAACAATTGTAGTGATAGTGGTTTGGTAAGTTTGACATCCACTGCTACCACTGCTGCTTTTGGTCATGAGTAAATCATCTTTGGTATTT
>JAUUDW010090026.1:0-15855 GCA_032361385.1 Panulirus guttatus
GATCGCTTTCGACTCAACTCTGTCAAGTAAGGAAATAGAGCTAGAACCACCCCAAATGTGGGAGCAGTACTCCATACTCTACCGTAGTTCCCGCAGAACCCAGGAAACCTTAGGGGATTCTACTTATTTTCTAGATTTCATCTTTAGTACACGGTATCAGACAACCACAGCTTTAGTCCGGCCCTTGGGAAAGCCCCCCAAACACACACACACACACACACACACACACGCTTCTGAAAGCCTCCCTTGCCAGCTTATAGAATTTTCCTCGTGAAATGTCACAGAACTCAGCAATTTCATAAGAAGAAAACTATGTAAAATTTAATGTAATACCTTTGCACGTGAAGGTGAAGGGAGAGTCGCAGGGACGTTGGAGGCAGATTTTAGTTTGCAGTATTTGTGTTTCATTTCCAAGTGGGATGACGGAAGAAAATGAAGGCAAGTAGCCTGAAGGTAGGCAGGCGTTTTAGCTTTTAAAAAAAGGTGTTTTCATGCGGTCTGGATATCGTCATGATGAGTCAGGGTTTCAAGTTCGCATGGGGTGGTTTCAGTGTGAGGAAAATACTTTATAGATGGGTGACAATCACATCAAGTGAAGATTAAGAGAAATAAATGATTTAGGGAACACTATGATCTTTTTCTTGGTTTGTGGTCACTTACAGACTTCACAATGACCCCAAACTAGACATCTATAAGCCTCCTAGCTAAACCCAAGCGTTTTCAGCTGTTCCCTTATCTTTCCGTTTGCTGTCATGTGGTTCATAGCAAAGGAGAGCGTCTTGTACACGACACGTAAGATAAGTGTTCGGAGCGATTGGTGTAGGTAGAGGTAGAGTAACATGAATGTTGACTCCGCTGCTAATGAGAGGGAGGGCTCAGGTGGAAGAGTAATGGCTCCTTCCACGACTCCTGCATATTTAAGGTTTACTCTTATAGCCACACTTTCTTGTGTGACGCTGCTACCGACGAGAGTATAGGTTCAGGTGTATTGTTCCCTCCCAGTACCCCAGCAAACTCTAGGTGTATCCCGTCCCCTACCCTTGGAGCAATCCATTAGATAGTAGGCTGGTGACAGCAGCCGCCCTGAGTCGTAGTACCATCCAGACTAAGGAGTGTTAAAGTTATCATGATAAGAGTGCAACAAACCTATGGCCCCGAGTCCCCGGCATCATGGAATGCTACGAATCTCTGGATTTCCGCATAACTCTACTGCCAATGAGAGGAAGGGCTCAGACAGTTGTAGTAACTGCCCCTCCCACGACCTTCCTTCTCTGATGAACCTGCTTCTTTTTCCATTCACTCTAGCAAACATTCGTGGTCTTTCTAGTAATCTTTCTTCTGTTGAATACCATCTGTCGAGTACCTTTCCTAATATATTACTTCTCTCTGAGACACAGTTGTCCAGTTTTGTTCTCACTAGCTCTTTTCTCATATCCTCCTGTAATCTCCATTTACGATTCTGGTTTAAAGATGGTGGTGCCTGTGCTCATTCCAACATCAACAGACCTGTAGTACGCCTCGAGGACCTCAAGTCCCCAAACTTTGATGTTTTCTGCCTCAAGGTCTGTTCCCCAACTATCACGCTTTTCCTTTGTTACTCTTACTACTCTCATAGTTCTACAAATGTTTTATCTTTTGTTCAGCTGTCTAAACTCCCGTCATGAGGCCGTGACATCCTCTCACCTTCAAGTCGAGATACACTACTTAAGGGATTTCAGCGTTCTCCATAGGGAATGGTTGAATTGCTCACATACGGATGGTGAGGGGCTTGAAGCCCACCCTTTCTGCCTTCTTGGTAATCTAAAACAAATTATCGCCCTCTTTCCTGATATTCTGGATCTGTTTTTCACCTCTAATCCTTCGCGCTTTGGCTACACAATCTCGTCCCAATGGGTTCATTAGCCCACGCTCTCATAAATGTATATATTTTCACGGCAGCTCACCTCAAGCAATCCCTTATAAACGTAGATATTGGCACATTAACGAAGGTGACTGATATAACTTGCGTAAATTCTATTCTAACTTTCGTTGGGTAAATTACTATCCTTATGTGTTGATGCTTCTGTCTCCGCCAAACACATAACAGAGGTTGGTGTTGCGATAATGGAAGCATTTATCTCCTCTTCCTCCAAGACGACCTCTCCTTCCAATCCATGGTTCAACCGTTTCTGTCCTGATGCCATTCAGGCAAGGGATCAGGCATATCGGGCTTGGAAAAACTCTCCTGCCTTTGAATCCCATTCAGCTTTTATCACTGGCCATGATCTTTGCAAATGGCCTTTGGTCTATAGCTAAGGATATCCCTAACAACTTTTGTCGCTCTTCCCTTCCCTCACTTTTCCGTCCTGACGGTACTATAGCTGTTTTTCCCCCGTTGACAAAGCAACTCTCTTTAGTTCCTGTTTCTCCTTCAATTCTGTCTTGGATGACAAATATTCCTTCACCCCCTGATGCACCTCTTACTAATCCTATGCCTCTTCCCGGAATCTTTTTTCGGTTTGTTCGAAAAGCGCTTCTTTCTCAGGACAAAAGCAAGACTTATGGTCCTGATGGCATCCATCCCCTTGTACTGAAGGAGTGTGCCACTGACCTCGCACCTGTGCTTGCTTGTCTGTTCCGTTTCTGTTTAAAAACTGGAACTTTTCATTCTTGGAAGCATGCCTTGTTAGATCCCATCCCTAAGAACGGTGACCGTTCTGACCCCTCTAACTATGGTCCTATTGCTTTTACATCTACCATTTCCAAAGTCATTGAATCCCATATCCTTAGACACCTTGAATCTCAGTCTTTTCTCTGACCATTAGTATGGCTTTAGTGAGGTGAGATCCACTGGTGGTATTCTTTCCTATCTTACGAATGTCTGGTTATCATCCCTGAAAGATTTTTAGGGAATTCTGTGTAGTTGCCCTTGATATATCTAAAGTTTCTGACAGGATGTGTCACTAGGGTCTCATCTATAAGCTCTTTTGGCTACCCTTACTCACTATGCACCCTCATATCTAGCTTCCTGTGTGGCCGCTCTGTCTCCGTGGTTGTTGATGGATCAGTCTCTACCCCATTCTCCATCAACAGCGGTGTCCCTCAAAGTTATGTGCTGTCTTCTAAACTTTTCTCCTTTTTATCAACGACTTCCTTTCTTTTACAATAAACCATATGTACTCATACTCTGACGACTCAACACTGCATTTCTCCACATCTTTCAATTTTGTTCCTCCTTTCACTCTGTATGCACCTCGTCTCGACACAACTTACTCAGTAAATTCAGACTTGGCCAGGATACCTCAGTGGGATAGACGAAATATGGTTAAGTTTAATGCCTCTAAGGCCCAGTTTCTGCTTATCTCTGTGTCGAAAATTCCTCACAACTTTCCTTTCTCCTTCGACTGTTCTGTAATTCCACCTCTTGAGTCACAGAATATACTTGGTATTATAGTAACATCCACTATCTTGGAAACCTCACGTGACGGAAATAGCTAAGTGTGCCTCTAAGAAACTGGGAGTCCTGTTTAGATGTCGGAATTTCTTTTCTTCAGAACAGTTGCTTCGTTTATGCAGAGTATTGATCCGTCCTTGTATGGATTATTGCTCTCACGTTTGGGATGGTTCCAGCTCTGTATGCTTTCTTGACTGAATTAAGTCGAAAGCGGTTCGACGAATGAACTGTCTCAGCCAACTTCAAAACTTGACTCCCTTGCCGCACGCCGCAAAGTTGGTTCCTTTTCCCCCTTCTGTAGGTATTACTTTGGTTTTTGCTCCCGAGAGCTAACTATTTGTTTGCACTCACCACTGGCTAGACCACTCGTCAAGCTGCTGCGTCTCTTGATTACTGTGTGGTCGTTGGTAACTCAAGGGTGAGCCGTTTTAACAACTGTTTCTTTCCTCCATGTCGAAGCTTTGGAACTCTCTACCCTCTCATGTCTTTGCCAGGAACTATGATCTGGTACATTTTAAAAGACAGGTTTTTCTTCCTCCTACATTCGTAAATACTTTTCATTGTCTCTTCTTTTTCCCTTTCATTAACCTCTCTATATTTCATTTAAGGCCGGGCTTGATGTGGACTTATTAAGCCACAGTGTGAGATTCTGAACAAAAGAAACAGGCAGTAGGGAGCAGGATCCAGCCGGTTACGGGGTTGGCACCTCGCTCAGTACCACTCAGCCCTTTTATTTCACAAAAAACAACGAAAGTATTCCAGTAGTGATGCTGATTCAACACAGAAATGATCTCTGTATCGCACGTGGATCACACACCAGACTGTGTCGCAGTGCCTCTCATCTGTAGCTGCCTTGGTGTGGATGGTTACTTATGGCTGCTGAAGTTGTGGGTATTATCCCAGGTACTCCCCTGGATGGCCGACTATCCTTGGGGTTTACCATGGGCAGCCCCTCACCATCATCACAGTGTTTACACCAGCCTGACTCACCAGGGCCTGGGTCTCCACCCTTTTCAGGATGCAGAGGCCGTGAGGGCTTCGCCCGGAGCCTCCCGTATAAGCTACGGCAACACTGTGGTGGTTTGCTACACCTTGAGGCGCCGCCCTTCAGCCGCCGCTGCTAAAGGTCATTCACAGCCAAACAACTGGTAGCCCTTCGTTTGTTTTGCCATTTAATGTACCTCAGGTTAGTCATTGGCTCTCCTGAGCGTGTAAATCTGATCGTTGAGTTGTTAGTTTTATCCCTGAACTCGCCATCAGGCGAGTTGTGATAGATATGGTTGTCAGTGATTTAATCAATTTGGACTAGTTGTGGCTACAGTCTCGTTAGAGTTGTTATTGTTTTACGTATATATATGTTGTGAGTCCGCTTCAGGTGCTGGGTCTCTCTTTATATGGTTACCTGATATGATATCATATGGCTGATGGAGCTTGTAATTACAGGTGTTTGTGAGACAAAGTTGCACATGCTGAGGGCCAGCTAAACCGTTTCCAATCCCTTTAGTATGACGACTTATCTTCAATGATTACGTTAACTTTTTCCTTTTTGATCACGACGATATCGTCCTTGAATAGAGCGACTTAAGACATCGTGCTGAAAGGTTGTTATCATAATCGGGAAGTATTAAAGTTACCGCACTCATGGAAAAGGACAACTTGGTTTATATTCATTTCGTTTATTTTTTAGATTAATCAGGTCATAGGCTGTTCTGGGCTGACATTCGTTAAATACTCATTGTCATACATACTTTGACTTGCTGTTATTTAAGGTATCAGTAATAGCAATTCCTTACTAGATTTTTGTGGAGTAACATGAGTACTAATGATTTAACTGATTAGAGAACACAAAATAATCTCTAAATGACATTGGAATACTCTACGGAATCTTGACAGTGACTTACATTTGAGATAAGAATTACTGTATGATAAAAGTGTTTGTAGGAAACTTTGCGTGTATCGTAATGTCTTTCCCTCTGTCTTCTGTGTCTAGCTGTCTTTCTTTTGATGTATCTAACATCACCTCTCCATCTTCAGTGCCATAGGGTGGATCAGGTACATTCAACCCTCACAACATCTCACACATGACTTTTGTGCTAAGTGAAACGTAAACTGCCGCAGTTATAAAGCGCTTCTTGCTTTTTAACTTTACACGACAACTTGATTCTTCAAGTGAGGCCAAGTCCTCCTTTCATACCGCCTCCATACGCAATGTGTTCATTACTTTTTGTTCCTAAGTATTGTACTAGTACCTTCGCCTGAAATATCCTTCGTCCTTACCAGATCTCTCCCTACATATCTCCATATCTTGTCGTCTGCCTCTTCTCCAGTTACCTGCTACTGTACCTCTATAATATATCTTCTCAACCAACCTGTTATCTTCCATATGTCCTTCGTTACGATGCTATCGTTAAAGACTTTCTTCCAGTCGCTTCTCCGATGACTTCTTCACATTGCATAACGTTTTCACATCATTATTGTTTATTCTGTCGGTCCATCTAACACCAACTGAACTGAGCAAGTAATTCATCCCTTCTTATCTCATTTCTGACTTGTCCTAACCTAACATAAACCTAAGGATCACATCCACACCTCAGAGCTGGGACAGCTGCTGCTTCATGCAAACTTCTTAAACACTGCCATTCACCAGAGCCTTCAGTGCATCTCCAGTTTTTCTCCCCTTCATAACCCAGACTTTTGGACGTTACCGAGAGCGTATAGGACAAGTCTAAAAGACGCTTGGGATCACATTTTTTTTTTTTTCGACTCTTTAATTGACGTAGAGATGATTTCTTTATAGTCATAGTATCCCCCTTCCTTGTTTACACACATTTTAGCACCTTTATCCCTGCATCATCTTGCGTTTATAAGATTTTTTTTCTTCATCATTTATCTCCATACTTTACGGCACTACATTCCCTATATCATCTTACATTTATAAATCTGTCTTATTCCTTATAGATGTAGTGGTGGGCAAATGAAAAAAAAAAAAATAAGGTGGAACTGCTGTGAAGTAGGTGTGGCAAGTATGCAAGGGAGTATGCGGGAGGGGACACGTGCCAGATGATGGAACTTAGAAGTGATTGTTTCATTGAGGAAATGAGAAGCCTTCTTAGAATAGTTGGTAAGATGTATGGTAGGCTAGTGGCTGGTCGTGTTTATTTACAATCAACCCAGCACCAGTTTCTATGAGAGAGTTCCATTATTACCCAGGACCTTTCTGAAGGCTCCCGCAACCCAAGGCTGCGCTACTTCCACAGTAAGGGAAATGTGGGCTCCTATGGAGTGATTAGTTCTTTGACGAGAATGTACTCAACAATGATATAGCCTCGCCAAAGATGACTTTTCACTCTCGTTATAACCTCGACCAGGAGGAGCCCGGTAACACCGACTTATCGCGTTCAAAGGATTAGTGAAACCTTGTTTGGTGAAGAACAAGGTGGGTTTAGGGGAAGGTAGTGGGTGGGTAGACCAGGTTTTTGCACGTGAACAAGTAATAGAGAAAGTTTTACACAGAGTTGTATGTAAAAGTCATGGACAGAAAAAAGCATATGAAGTGAATGGAGGAGTGTTTTAGGAAATTGTTGTGACTCTGTAATAGAAAACTTTTGATTGCTATTAAGAGCTTTTGTAGTGAAAGGTCTGGATGAGTGAAAGTAATTGGTGGTATAAATGTGGGTGGTTTGAAAGGATTATAGGATTGCGTCAATGTAGTTTTTCTTTATTATCATTTTATGTTGGAGGCTCCAGTCTTGAACAAAAGTCCACATCAAGGCCGGGCCTTAATTGAAATATAGAGAGGGTAATGAAAGGGGAAGAGAAGAGACAAGGAAAAGTATTTACGAATATTGGAGGAAGTGAAAATCTTGTCTTTTAAAATGTACCAGGTCAATAGTTATTGGGAAAGACATAAGAGGGTTGAGAGTTCCAAGCTTCGAGGTGTAGGAAAAGAAATAGTTATCAGAATAGCTCACCCTTGAGTTATCAACGACCTCATAGTAATGATGTGACGCAGCAGCTTGTCAAGTATGGTGTGGTCTGCCTGATGGTAGAGGCACACAAGCAGCCAGCTTTCGGGAGCGAAAACCAAAGTAATACCTACAGAAGAGGGAAACTGAACCAACAATGCGGCGTAAGGCAAGTGGGTCAAGTTTTGAAGTTAGCCTGGGAGAGTTGATAAGTCGGACTGCTTTTGCCTCAATTCTCTTAAGTAAGGATGCAGCGCTCGAACCACCCCAGATGCGAGAGCAGTACAAAGACGGATCGATCCTTTGTATAAACCGAACAACTGTTTTGAAGAAAAGAAATTTCGACATTTAAAGAGGACCCCCAGTTTCTTAGAGGCAGACTTGATTATTTCTGTAATGTGGGGTTTTCAAGATATAGTGGATGTTACAGTAATACCAAGTATGTTCATTGAGTTAAGAGGTGGAATTACAGAACCGTCGAAGGAGAAAGGAAAGTTGTGAGGAATTTTCGATAGAGATGGGTAGACACTGGTTCTTGGAACTATGTAACTATGTAGTGCATGTAATATCAACCCACAGGGTTCTGACAAAGACCCTTTGTGACCCCTGTAATCCTTTTGCGCTACCGCTCACAAGGTGGGTATGGGATGCACAATAGATTTCCCGGGGTTCCGGTACAAATCAAAAATAAAAGATCTTGGAGGCATTAAATTTAACTAGATTTCGTCTGCCTCACTAAGCTATCCTGTCTAAGTCTGAGTTTATTGAGGAAGTTGTGTCGAGATGAGATGTAGATCGAGTAATAGATGAAGGATATGGAGGAATTCAGGGTTGATTTGTCAGCATATGAGCGCATTCGGTTACTTGTAGAAGAAAGAAAATCGTTAATGAAAAGGAGAAAAAGTGTAGGGGACAGGACAGAACCTTGAGGGACATCGTTGTTGATGGAGCAAGGAAAAAAGACTGATCCTTCAACAACCATAGAGATAGATCGGCTTGAGAGGAAGCAGATATGAGGGAGCAAAATGAGGGAATGACGCCAAAAGAGGGGAGCTTAGATATGAAACCTCGATGCCACACCTTGTCAAAGTCTTTGGATATATCATGGGCAACAACACAGGATTCCCAAAAATCTTTCAGGGATGATGACCAGACATTAGTAAGATGGGAAAGAATATCACCAATGGATCTCGCCATACGGAAGCCATACTGGTGATCGGAGAGAAGACTGTGATTATCGAGTGTTTAAGGATATGGGAGATGAGGAGGGATTCAAAGACTTTGGAAATGGTAGATGTCAAAGCAACAGACAGTAGTTAGAGAGCTTAGAACGGTCATCCTTCTTGGAGATGAGATGTACCAATGCCTGCTTTCAAGAAAAAGGGAAAGTTTTGGTTTTTAGATAGAAACAGAACAGATGAGCAGGGACAGGTGGAAGTCCAGAGGTATTCTCTTTCAGTACACGAGGATGGAGGTCATCAGGACCAGAAGCTTTGCTTATGTCCAGAGAAAGAAGCGCTTTTGGGACAGTTCGAAAAGGGATTACGGGAAGAGGCATAGGATTAGTAAGAGGAGCATCAGGGGGTGAAGGAATGTTAGAGTCATCCAAGGTGGAGTAGAGGAGAAACGGGAACCAGCGAGAGTTGCTTTGTCTCTGGGAGAGACAGCTATAGTACTGCCAGAGCGGATTAGTGAAGGGAAGATAGAGCGACAAAAGTTATTAGAGATGCCCTTCGCTGAAGATCAGAAAAACCTATCATTGGATGACAAGGAGAGGTTATCACACTTCCTTTGAATAAAGGAAGACTTTGCCTCACAGATATTGTGCTTGCAGTGATTACGGGCAGTGGTAAAAGCTGAATCAGAGCCAGAGGAAGGAGAGTTTTTCCAAGCCAGATCTCTTGCCTGAATGGCCTTAGAACAGGAATGGTTGAACGATGGATTGGATGAAGAGGTCGTCTTGGAGGAAGAGGGGATCAGTGTTTCCATTCCTGCTAGAATAGCCTCTGTTTTCTGTTTGGCAGAGACAGAAACATTACCACATAAGAGAGTAATTTACCAAAAAAAAGTCAGAAAAGAAGTTACGTAAATAATTACAGTCAGCTTTGTTCAGGTGCCACTATTTTCACTTAGAAGGGGCTGCTGGAGGGGGAGGTGCCATTAGAATAGATACATTTATGAGAGTGTTATCAGATGAACCAATTGGGCCAAAATTGTGTATTTACAGCAGGATGGACTAGAGGTGAAAAACAAATCCAGAATATTAGAAGAGTGATCATAGCAGTCAGGTATATGGGTAGAATGGGAGATAATTTGCTCTAAATCTTTGAGAATGGAGAACATGAGGGCTTCAATCTTTCCACTATCTCTATGGGAGGAATTCAACCATTCCCTGAGGTGAACATTGAAATCCCTGAGGTAGAGAATCTCAGCTTGTGGCTGAGAGGATGTCACAGTCTCATGGCAGAAGTTTAGATAGCTGAAGAAGGATATAAAATTCGTTGAATTAGGAGAGCAACAGGTGAAACAGAGGAAAAGTGTGGAAGTAGGGAGACAGACCATGAGCCACATAACAACAAAGTTTGAGATTTGAGGTCCTTGAGGCATGCATTAGGTGTGTTTATGTTGGAATAAGCCTAAACACCACCTCTGAACTGGAATCATGAGTGGAGGTTATAGTTAGACATGAAAAAGGGACAAGTGAAAACATCATTAGATAACTGTCTCACAGAGATACAAGATATTAGAAGAGGTACTATACAGATGGTGTTCAACTGAAAAGAGATTACTAGAGATGTTTAAGTGCTGATAATGGGGATTTCAGCTAGAAAGAGATATACTGGGCAAATCTGGGTTCCCATGGTGGTAGGGAATCATGAAGACAAGTTTACAGAACAAATACAGGAAAATTTCCTATACAAAAAATTCACAAAGCATATTAGGATGAAAGGCTCTGATACACCATCCTTACTAGATCTTATCTTCACACATACTAGCATGAATACTGAGAACATTATATATGATACACAAATTAGAAGAAGTGATCATGTAATGCTCAAATTCTAATATGTGGTAAAACAGGAAATCAAAAGAGCAAAGGTGAGACAGGAAATAAAGTGGAGACATAATTGCAGAAATTAAACAAACCTCAATAATTTCTATGGTTTGGTGAAGAGATAAGAGTTGGCAAAAGCCTTATGCATGATGAAATGTGGCAAGGTGGCTAGAGTGGACAGTATTGCAGTTGAATTTGTTGAGAAAGGAAGTGACTGTGCTGTTGAGTGGTTAGTTAGGATTTTCAATGTATGTACTGATCATGGTGAGTTGCTTGAGGATTGGTAGAATGCTTGTATAGTGACACTGTATAAAGGCAAGGGGAATAAAGATGAGTGTTCAAACTACAGAGTTATAAGTTTGATGAGTATATCTGGTAAGTTGTATAGGAGAGTAGTGACTGAGAAAGCTAAGGGCAGGTACAGATCATCAGACTGGGGAGCAGCAATATGGTTTCAGAACTGAGAGAAGATGTGTGGACTGGTGTTTGCTTTAAAGAATGTATGTGTGAAATACATACAGAAACAGATAGATTCATATGTGGCATTTATGGACTTGGAAAAAGCACATGATAGGATTTAAGAATATATGACATGAGAAGAGAGCTGCTGGAAGCAGCGAGAAACTTTTGTCAAGGGCTTACGGTATCAGTATGAGTTGGAAGAGAGGAGAGAGAATGGTATTTAAGAAGGTTAGTCTGCAGCAGGGGTGTCTGATGTCACCATGGTTGTTTAACTTGTTTATGGATAGGGTGGCGAGGGAGGTAAATACAAGTCTTGAAGAGAGGGGTAAGTATGCAATCTATAGGGGATGAGAGGGCTTGGGAAGTGAGTTAGTTGTTGTGTGCTGGTGAAACAATATTGGTGGCAGATTTAAGTGAGAAACTGCTGAAAACGGTGAATGAATTTCAAGGGGTATGAAAAAGGAGGAAGTTGACTGTAATTATGATTAAATGCAAGGTTATTAGGTTTTGGAGGAAATGAAGTAATCTAGATACTTGGGAGTGGACATGGCAGTGAATGGAACCATGGCAGCATAAGTGAGTCGTACGGTAGGTGTGGGGCAGAACAAACTGAGAGTACTGAATAATGTGTGGAAAGAGAGCTTGTTATCTGGTAGGGCAAAAATATGTATGTATAAAGGTATAGTGATCCTAACAATACTATATGGATGCGAGGCATGGACTATAGATAAGGCTGTGCGGAGGAGGGTGAATGTCTAAGAAATAAAATGTTTCAGGACAATATGTGGTGTGACATGGTTTGATTAAGTAATGAAACGGTAAATGAGAGGAGGTAATAAAAAGGGAGTAGTTGAGAGAGCTGAAGAGGATGTGCTGAAAGGGTTTGACATATGGAGAGAATGAGAGAGGAAACATTGACAAAGAGGATATAAAGTGTCAGAAGCGAAGGGAACAAGGAGAACAGGGTGACGAAATTGGAGATGGAAGGCCAGAGTGAAAAAGAATTTGAGTGATCGGTGCCTGAACATGCAGGAGGGTGAAAGGTGTGCACAGGACAGAGTAAATTGGAAGGATGTGATATGCAGTGGCTGACGTGCTGTCAATCAATTGAACCGGTGCATGTGATGCAACCAAGGAAAACCATGAAAAGGTCTGCAAGGCCTGATTGTGGATAGGGAGCTGTGGTTTTGGTGCATTACACATGACAGATAGAGATGGATGTGAGCAGATGCAGCCTTTCTTCATTTTTTCCAGGCACTACTTCGCTAATAAAGGAAATGGTGATCACGCATAAAAAAAATAGCAGAAACTACACAAACTTCAATAATTTCTATGGTTACATAGACTGGGAAATGGAATTCAGTAGCTAGAAACCCAGAGTTTGTGATGAAAGGTTCTGAGAAATTTACAGTGAAAGAGTAGTTACATACTAAGAAAAAGGAAAGATGTCAGAAAACAAAGGAACCTCAAGATGTGCGGTGAAAATATAAACGGCACTCTAGCCAGCCAGCATTTGCAAGGTATAAGAGAACATGGAACAAGCACAGAAGGATAAGAGAAGAGGAGAAAAGAAACTTTGAAAAGAATATTGTGAACAAGACAGGTGAAAATATTTCCATAAATTCACCAGGAGTCAATTGTCAGTTATGGAGCAATTAATCAGGCTACAGGATTCAGAAGGAACTATTGTACAGGATGATGGACAGATATGAGAGGAATCCAATAATGAATTTAAGAGTGTTTATACAGCAAAAGATACTACAATCCTGTCACTAATGAGATGGAATGGAGAGGAAGTTTTGTAAATCACTGAGATATCTAAAAAATATGTAATGAAAATACAAAAAGGACTTGACCCATACAAGACTCAAGGTCTTAATGAAATTTTATGTGCTAAAGATGGGTGCAGATACACGAAATAAACCACTTGAGCTGCTATTCAAGATGTCATTGGAGACAGGCATAGCACCAAGGGACTTTAAACGGGGTAAACTTCATACCTGTATACATGAAAGGAAACCAGGAACAGGCATTGAACTACGGACCATTCTAAATGATGAATATGGTGTGTGAAGTTCTGGAAAAGGTTATTTGAAACAAGCAGACGATTTTCTGCAGAGCATAGATTTTCTAATGGAGAGCCTATGTTTTAAGGAAAGAAGATTTTATGAAAGTGAGGTCATTATTGTACAAAAGGGAAGGCCAGGTGTACTTTCTGTATCTGGACTGCCAGAGAGCATTTGACAGTGTGTTGCACAGGAGGCTGATTGAGAAGCTGGATTGCCAAGTAGATATAAGGGAAAATTCCTATGATAGGAGACTTTGACACTGTATTGCACAGGAGGCTGATTGAGAAGCTGGATTCCCATGCAGGAATATGATAGGAGACTATCACAAGGAGATGGAAAAAATGATGCATGTTAGAGGAGCCTTTTCCAAACAGGTTGAGGTGACCAGCAGAGTGCCATAGGGTTCAATTGTGGGACCATTACTCTTCTTGATCTACTTTAGTAATTTGCCTGAAGGTATGGAAACCTACCTGAATATGTTTGCATATGATGCAAAAGTCATTAGGGAACTGAAAAATGAGGAGGACTGCATAGGTTTGCAAGGCAGCCTGAACAGACTTAAGTTCATGTGAAACGTGGTTGATGAGATTCAACCCAAGCAAATGGTAAAGTAGTAAGGATGAGACAAATTAAAAGTCAGCTTCAAAATGATTACTACCTTTCAAAGTATAAGCTTCAGGTTTCTGTGTGCAAGACCTGGCAGCAGAAATCATCCCTACCCTGTTACCAAAGTCCCATATTAGAAATTATGTAGGATACTACTGATATTTCACATATGGCCAAAACTACAATATGCTTCGCAGGTTTGGTCATCACACCTAAAGAAGCACAAAGAGCTCTTAGAAAAGGTCCAGAGGAGGGCAAAAAAGATGTTATCAGAATTAAGAGAACTATGATACTGGTAAGGGATAGAGGCTTTAAATTTATTCAACTTGGAAGAAAGAATAGTGAGGTGTGACCTGATCACAACCTTTATGTCTGAAAGAGATCAATTAAGTGGAGAGTGGACAGTTCTTTGAGAGACCCAGGGAGAGAGCAACCAGAGGACATAACATGAAATTCAATAAGAAACTCGTACATAAAGATGTAAAGAAATACCTTTATAGTATAAGAGCGGTGGATGAATAGAACAGATTAAATGAGGGCATGGTTAAATCAAACAGCATATATAAGCTTGAGAGCTGTATGACAATAGAGTGTGTTCACGAAATGAGGCCCCAGGACTGTACAACTCCTTCCCTGTACAGTACAAACAGGTATTAAGGTAATTAATCTTCAGGAACTCTTTAAAAATAAGAACTGACAAGTTGATAAGACAATATACTGGGACACTACATAATGAATTTCGAAAAATTTGAAGAAATATTCCTGTAGTTAGAAAATCATGAAAACACATGACAGGTAAGCTATGAAATTATAAGTGCTGACAACATATGCAAACAAGTTTTACATGTGGTATGACACACACACGCAAAAAAAATAGTAACTGGGTGCCATGAGTGAAGAACTTACTCCTTGTCAAGCCTAAACAGGTAATCACTGATTTGAGAAGGATTAGGCTCACCTTCTGTGAAATATTTCAAAGCTTATTTGGTTCTTACCTTCAACATAGCAGCTTTGTCTGCAAAAGTGACTGCTCCAGGAACAATGTTGGAAGTCGGTGCTGCTGTTCCTCCATCCTGTCCAGGCTGACCAGGTGGACCAGGTGGTCCAGGTGCACCAGTTGGGCCTGTATGGCAAAATAACATCGTAACAATTTTATTATAAATTACCAACTCTAATAAACATAGGAAAGAATTAAATACTTCACAAAAAGTTCATGTATCTGATTAGAAGAGCCCTAATGTTATATATGGCTTTTATGAAATACAGCAAAGTGTAGTCCTTATCACAAGAATTAGAACCTTTCATAATACCACAGTTTCAGCAACAAAATTGTGTTTGAAAATGGTGTTCAGCCTTTTCTTTCAACAGTTATAGTTGTGTTCATCAGTGAAGAAGAGACACCTCTTTATTACAATGTCCTATATGAATTTGAAAGTAGAGATCTTTTAGATTTGTCCAAAATCAATTAACAGACTTAACCAATTTTGTCTAAAACATATGTTATGGCTTATTGTTATATCAGATTTTTTTTTCTAAGGCAACAAAGGTGACTGGGGTTAATCCAAAGAAAAATGTGCCACAGTAAAATATAATTAATATGTTAGATTTGTAGTATGAATATCCTTTGTCTGAAAACATCTATTATTTGATGCCCCCACACCCATAATGACACAAGATTTGAAAGTGTGGTAACAATGATCCTTACTTTTTTGTTATTTCTACTAATCTCATGTTTTTCCCTTATTCCACCCTTAAACTGGCATCTAATCAGCATCCAACCCTCAACACTTCATATATGTAATTGCTAAAGTCTGCCACAGTCTGTGATACATTACTTAAAAGTGAACATAAGGATGTCTTTAGGATAAGTCCAATGAATGAATGTTTTTCAAATGTTTCATGAAATATACACATATTATTATAATTATTACTATTATTATTATCATTATTTTACTTGATCACTGTTTCCCGCGTCAGCAAGGTAACGCCAGGAAACAGACGAAGAAAGACTCATCCAATCATATACATACATATATACATACACGCATATATACGCATAATACATACAAACATATATACATCCTATCCCTGGGGATAGGGGAGAAAGAATACTTCCCACTTATTCCACTGTGTGTTGTAAAAGGCAGCTAAAGGGGCTGGGAGTGAGGGGCTGGAAACCCTTCCGTTCTTGTATTTCAATTTCTAAAAGGGGAAACAGAAGAAAGAGTCAAACAGGGAGTGCTCATCCTCCATGAAGGCTCAGAT